>JAQGBX010005211.1:0-14035 GCA_034698745.1 Megaphyllum sjaelandicum | reverse complement strand
GAATGATGATCCCCTCTGCCACATGGTACTATGTACTGACTGCAGAGTAAAGAATAGAATTAGAATTAGAATTAATGCTATTGACCAAAGACTAGTGTCTGTTATGAAGTGTTAACAGGACAGTGTGAATTGAAAAACGTATTTAAACCACTTGACCTTCCTAATAATGACTTGGCAGTCAAAAGCATCATACAGGAATTCTATAAAGTTATCATGAAAGCGTGCTACTTGTGTACAAGTCTTACGAAGTCTAAAATGTTTGGAACATGTGATGCATGCTCTTACATTAAGCGATACGCCATTGCCAATGTCGCTGGTCTATAGAGTGCAAGCTTAAAAAATTTTGTATGCTGACAAGGAGAAAATTTATAGTAACATTCGTTATAGTATACTTTCATCTTTACAGTCAATGTTCAACATCTTAATTGAGTTTATGACATCGAGGAAGATTGACCACGACATTTTTGTCCTTAATCGCTAAATCTTTAAATCTTCTGATCATCGATGGAAAGCATTAAACGATGTCTTGAAAATCATGGATGTCGAGGCCACTCTCTTCCGTTCGTGAACATGACGAGTTTGTTGATCATTTATCACTACCATTTTGGAAAATATTTTCGAAACATTTGACATCATCACTGTCGATATTCTTAAGGCTTTCAGCGTCAAGGATGATTTGATATAGCCACCTTTGGTGATATATAGGTCAATATATTGAAAGCTTTTGACATCAAAGAAGATTAGCTTCTTCCATGTTCTGTTCTTGGGCAACATTCGGATTACCATGGTAAAGACTTGACAACGATGTCTAGATCGCTCTTGAAAGGTACTCTCTCCCATCGTTGAGACTTTTGCGATCAATGGAAGCCTAGCAATTCGACATTGTTATATCGTTGTTGATCTCGGGCAACATCTACAAAGCCATTGACATTAAGGAAGATTAGTCATTATCATTCTCTTGTTCTTGGCGGACAGCGATATGTTAGTTGACGTTGAGGGTTACTGTCGCCCATCCTTGAATCTTTTGAAAATGTTGAAAGCTTTTGGCATCGAGAAAGGCTCGCTTTTGCCATTTCTGTTGATCTTGGACAATTTTTGAAAGCATTTTGAGTCGAGGAAGAGTCGTAATGCAATCTTTATTGATCTTTGGCGACATCTCCGAATCTTCGCCAAACATCAAGTAAAGAATCGACTACGATGGCTGCTTTTGGATGTTACTCTCCCATCCTTGAAGCACACTCCATCGTTTTGATGTTGATCGACAGTTGGTCGAGGAAAACTGCAGCCGTTGCCATCCATGTTAATCTTTGCTACATGAAGAAAGACTCGTTTGAAAATTGTCATCTTCGTCGATCATGGACGACATCTTTGGATCTCATTCGAACATTAATCGAAGGCTCGATAACGATGATAATTTTTTTTAGACTACTACCTCCCAACTCTGAAGCCTCTGGCCTCAATTACTACTTTGCAAGACGTTAACGAAAATTGACCGTAACCATAGCCATGACCGACATTGGTCCTGACCGGCAATTTCATTTCGAAGTATTTTGGCATCGATGAAGACCGGCCATCGTCAACTCTGTTAATCTTTAGCATCAAGGAAGACACTTCGAGATGTAGATCAGCCACAGCCATCTTCGTCGAGCCTGCAACGATATCTCGGAAACTTCCTTCAACGTCGAGGAAGTTGACGTCTCGTTGTTCGCGCTAGATGTCCGACGTCTGCCTCCAGGGGTCTCCCCAGCGGCATCTTGCATCGGTTTACTGCAGAGGCATAACTCCTTGATTCCATCACTTCGGCCGGGTCGATGGCAATTCCGCGCGTTTGCGAGATCGCTTTTTCTACGGCTCCGTGGCAGCCAATCAAGCCGAAGCTGTTTGTTGAGCGGATGGACACCGATGATTGCTCGAGGGACCATTTAGGCCCACGCGCCCATCAAGCGGATATGCGGCTCGTAAAAGCCCCGGCCGCGCCCACGTGACCGGCCGGTGATGAGGTCCATTGTCGTTAGGCTTTACGAGCCTAATTCGGTACTGGTAAGACACCTCGTACAATTAGGTCCCCCCTCTTTTATTCCCTCATTTCTGTTTTTCGGGGAAATGTTTGGCCAATAAACGCCACCTGCCGGGGGGATTCGGAAACGGGCGGCAGGTGCCGCGAGCAGGTAATGGGCCATGAAGCGACCCTGGGCGGGCGTAAAACGCCCATCAAGCCTCGGTCTTACAAATTCGGAGTTGCTGATGAAAGTGCGCGCTGAGTTCTCGAAAGACAAATGCGAGCGAAAAGACAACCCCATCATTTATAGGACTTTTGCAGAAACTAGAAGTCGCTGCTGGCCAATGTCCATATAGGACGCGAACCCCCTCCCAAAAAATTCCTTGTGGACATCCCCAAAATGATTTGCTGCGTCGCGATTGTGCACCGCAGCACCCTGCTGAAGACATCATCCGCCTCTACATTGTATAAGCGGAAGTCCAACCCACCATGAAAACTACATGTTCGGACAGAAGCTTTGCGAATCGTACTTCGGTAGGCTTGAAATTACTTGTGCAAAATCGACACGCGAATTGGCTTAAAAAATTAACTCCTATAATTGACATTGTTATAATCGCTGTTTTTCAACCAATATATGCATTATTTTTGCACACGTCATGACTTCATGACTGCCTCGAAATACTTTTGTCTGAGTTTCGCTGATGTAAACACTTTTATTTAAAATATGGTAACTAAAGTTTAGAGATGCTATCCCCTAATGCTTATTAGTAGAGGCGAAATTAGTATTACTTACAATTTAATAGATTTTTCTCAATTCCCCATCTTGAGTTGCTCATATGATGTACATATACTTGGCGAAAAAAAAAATACAAAAAGACATAGCCTACATAAAAATGCAATGCTAGATGCATTTTCCACTGCATTTCATTGGTTATTCTGAAAAGTATTCAACGATTTAAATTTTTATAAACAGGCTGAGATATATTTTTTTTGTTTTTTCAAAATGCATCACATTTGATTGTGGGTTGGCACATTTTCAAACTACAGGTATATTAATTCAAATGAAACATGGCAAGTACCATGGAAGCGGTTTCGGCAAGGGTACCAAAGGCCCGGGGGCGCCACCACCAACTCCCCGGGGTTTCTGGGTTGCGGCAAAATGACAACAGAAAACACCGTCCTGTCAGGCCTTTCATACAAATTTAAGCCATTGTTTTTTTGTTGAAAAAAAATGGTAAAAAAAGATAAGAGAACAAGCGGCCATCTCTGCTGTGGGATTTGCATTAATTTATTTGCATGTGTTCCAATTACAATACAAAGTGGAGGGCGCCCCCTTGGTGGCCGAGTGGGCAGACGAAGAAAGGGTGTCAACTTGGCCCTGCCTAATTTTCAAGATAAATCAAGAGAACTCTGTGGATTATTCCAAGGTAGAACGGGTGCATTTCAATGACCTTTGGTACCGAGGTCAAGAAACCATATACTCTAGGTGCAATAACGTTCCAAAAGTAAGCACGGTATATACAGCATATGCTTGTTGGAACCCACTGATTTAATAGCGTTACGAAACCAACCTTGATCCAAATTTAATAAAGATAAGCGTACGTGTGTATACAGTATGGCTAAATGCCGTTCCTAAATACAATAACTATAATATGCCTATATTTGGCTTAAACACTTCAAAATTCCGACAAACATTTTGGTTAATACTGATGTTTAAAAAATCGAAACACCATTTAATTCAATAACTTTCCAATTTCAACACTATATCACACAAATGAGCACATGTAACACCGTAACACGTAGGACAAAATGTCACATTATTAAAAGGAAGAGAGTGGTATGTTTGCATGAATCAACCGCTTTTATCTTCATTGGCAATTATTTCATGTTGTTAAAACCAGGGGCAAACACCAATTGCTATCTGCGCTGCAACACTTCGATGCATGGAGGTCGTTTCACAGCAGTGCACAAGTGTGCTGCAGTGCATCTAGCTATTGCTGTTTACCCCTGTTTTTAACAACATTGTATGAAGATAAAAGTGGTTGAGTTCATGCAAACATACCATTCTCTTCCTTTTTCTAATTTGACATTTTGTCCTACGTGTTACGGTAAAAAAGTCTGAGTATACGTTTTCGTGAAACAGTTGTCGTAGGTCAAATGAACACCATCATTGGATAGAGCACACATGACTTCCTCTTTATCCGCAAAAACAGAATTTACGTAACTATAACAGGAAAGAAAAAAAGGGGCGGGTCTCTATTAATCTGTTCCACCCTGTATATGCATGTATGCTTTTCTGTTATACGAGCGCATATTCTCCAGGTGAAGTTCAAATTTCTTGTATTAGTCAACTAATACCAGAACATTCGTGAAAAGTAGCAGTCATATACACTGTAGACTGTACTTGTACAACAAACGTTTACAAAAAATAGACATGTCTTCAATTTTTCTTTTCTACAATATGTCTTAAACGTATCTTCTATAAAAAAAACGTCAGCTGCATGTCTTCAACATGGCCACAACATGTCTCATCCTGTTCAGTAAAATTAAGAAAGACAAAGTTTATCAAAACGCTAGCTCGAATGAATTTCCATGGCAGGCATTAATGTTTGCACCAATAAGAGCACCGCTTCCGTACACGTGAGTGCAGTTCTGCACAACCTCTCAAAGACCGTCTCGTATGAGCAAGTCCCATATTTTCCTCGCATACAGTACACAAGAGTCGTCCCCCGGGGTCACAGTTTGAGTTCCTTAATTTTTTGGCTAAGTGAATCCGCAAAATGGTTTCTTTTTGGAGGCGGCATCCCCACAATTGCCACAGCGCCCTCATGCGTGGTGCAACCGCAACAATGAGCGCAGTAAAGCGAACGACAACACGCAGGTGTCTGGCGACACCGACCGTAGGTCCGCAGAATGGGACCCCCCGGAGCAACAGCGTCCCACGACGGCCAATTTCGGCAAACCGAGTCATGGTTGGGAAAAGAACGGCAAAACCTAACCAGGATAACAGTTGGACGTCCGTGGGTGTCAGTGCCGTAAACTGTGGAACCGTGTGGGAAGCGGCGAGGGAGGACACCCACACCGACAGGCACCCCACGGGCCGCATGGAAGGAGGGCAGCCAGGTGTGTGCTTGACTGCATCACAAAAGAACCAATTTAACTTGCGAGTAGCCATTGTGTTTCCATGGGCCTACACCGGAAGAACTGTTTTTTTAAAAGAAATTTTAGTAATCTTTAAACTTCTACAAACCACCCTGCCCCTGAAAGCGACAACGATATACATGTAATATCAAAATACTATAAAATGAACAAAACTCCACTCATAGATGGCGCAGGATCGAGCCAATGTCGTACACCCACACACACACATCGTACACATCACAGCTAGCGCTGCGATTAGGAATTATGTCACAATGAATTGGTATAAGATGGTATGAGAAAACGTGATTTCGAAAACCATATCCCCGTCAATAATGCTTAGAATTTGTATCATTCAGTCGCACCTGAATTTATCATAATGACATCAGAAACCATTTTCCAGATTTTAACTACAAGTTGTAGGCACAGGCAATCTTAATAATTGTATTTTATTAAAGTAATTTGAAAGAAAATTACTCATATTAAATTAGCTGCAAATTTCTTGTATTTGGATTATATTCGACAAGCCTGAGATCATTTATTGGTTAAACTGTAATAAATTGCCTCAAGTCTGATTAGTCAAAATGTATACATACAGTAACTCAACTCACTTCGTTAAGATCAATCTCAAGTAACGTCAAAATTTGTTCGTTTAAACCGTAGTTCGTAATATCAGATTTCAGACGGGGAATGTAAACGGGTTCGTACTGCTAGTTCGTCTTAATGATCTTCCACCGTAGTTTAATCCGAAAATTCCTTGGCATCTGAATGAAATGCAATTTAAAGAACCACAAATTGCATTTACCGAGCATGAAAGGTGAGCATATAGTAGAACACTTGGTTTAGCATTTGGGAGACCCGAGTTTTAAACCCGGACAGCTATAGTCAGAACTTTGGTTGTCGTGGTTTTTCAAATTTGTTTTCAAGTGCATGTCAGGTCAATTCCGGTAAATGTTTGCCACAATCATGCTTTATTCCTTCTCATTCATGCTACATGCATGTCTTTAAATTATTTTTACTATTCTATATACAAGTACATGCATACATGTATATGATCATTGCGTGGACACTACTTCGCTGTTCAACAGTTGCGTCATATAAACCTGTTATCATCCACCCTCACAAATTGCATTTCTTCCAATGCAACTTATTCCATGTCATCACCCAATATGCCTTTACATTTGCTAAACAACTCCAGGAGCAACTTCCAGCTGATAGTGACATAACTTATCACCGAGCAGTTTGCAAAATATGTAATCGACTAAAAATGTCCACGTAATACAGAAGACAACCATAAAGTGGAAACAGGTTTCCTTTACTTTAAAGCTCTTCAACTTGACAATTGTACGTTTTTTATTTATTTCCTCCATTTCCACTTTATAGAGCTTTCTACCAGCAGCATTTCAGACTTGCGGTTCTTAATTTATATCCACTAACATATATCTTACAAATGCTAAGGAGGTATTTTATGGTTTAGCCTTGATATTATTAAAAGTCGCAGCATAGTGACATAACTGAACATAATTATAATCAAAAACTGTTTAGGTTTCGTACGCACATGGCTCATTTGCACTGGTATGCCAGAAGATGAAAGCTAAAAATGATTTTAAGCACACATTATTGCACATGGATACTATTACAAACTTTATTTCGTGTTAATATCCTTATTTATATTGATTTTTTTATATTCTCTTTCTAAATTGGTAAAATTTTGTCTATAAAAGGGGATCAAAACTGCAGCAATTATATCTATAGTATAGCGCGGTGTTGGCTTTTTGCAGAATTGTTTTATCTTCAGAGAATTCAGAGTTGTGTGCCAACGAATGAGAAGGGAGTACACTTATTTCGTGTTTATTAAACTCATAAATTGCCAAAATATTGTCACTAAGACAGTTATTTAAATACAGTAGGAAACGAAGATGAGAAAAATGAAAATTTCTATCATTTTTTAAAAATGCAGATACAAAAAACAAAGAACATTTTGGAATATTTTTTAAAGAAAATTGTGTTACCGTATTTTATTTCCCAGACAGAGACCACTTCCACAAAACGACATTTAGCCTAACAAGAACGCTATTTTTTCGAAACGTTGTTCCAATCTTACGTACAAAAACTTGACATCATTTATTAGTTTCGCAAATATTGAAAAATCGAAATATTTGTAAGAAATGATATTTTCCTCAAACAATGATGTAAATACCAAAAACGTTTTTACAGGAAATAGCTTATAAATAAGCTAATATAACACTTTCACATAAATGATCAAACGAATGAATTGTGTCGACTTTAACAGTCTACAAAACTCATTGTTTTACTTATAAATGGCTCCTAGAGATGCGCTTTTTATCATTAAAAAAATGGCGGCTTAGGATGCACTTTTTACAAAGGTTTCTTCTGCAGGCAATTTCAATTTCTGAAACATCACAACTGAAATTTGTCTGTTACGAAAAACTGCTTATTCGACTATTCCGAATGGCCAAACGAACGCTCTTTAAAACATAGCAGTTGTCAACAACAAAAAATGGCCGAAAAAACGCCATTAGGAGCTCGGCGGGTCGCGGTTGCTCCCACGGGCGCAACCCGGGCCCCCGTGACAAATTCCTCGAGGAACGGATATGAAAAATTTGGCGAAAAAAAGCTCATAAATAAAGATATGTTATGTGTGGCAAATTAAGTTTTATGAGCAGTTATTCCACCAACTGCGCAGCTACCGACTTGTTCTGTCTTACTTGTTTTTGGCAAGCTTTATGGCAGCACCACCTCCCAGCGCCCCCTGCGTCGCCCGGCTTCCCCACGGCGACGACACAATGAAAATAACCAAACAAAGGCTGCCAAAAACTAAGGGCATTTAGCATGGCGAGGGGGCAAACAATCGCCCCATCCGGGGCTCCACTGTATGCAAATCAGTGGCCGTTTTAATGGGAACGGGGGCGCCATCTTGGAGATGCGACGGTATTAAAAAAAGGCGAAATTCTTGCTCCCCTGGCGGGATTCTTACTCGGGGTTGACAAACTGCTGCTTTTTACAGACTGTTAGTTTTTGGAGGAAGTTGGGCTCGGGCAGCTACAACCAAAGCACCCAAATTTCAAATTTGCACATTTTAAGGCATGCATATGAGGCCTCTGTTGGGCAAGAAATTCATTCTTTACACACTATATCAAATGAAAGTATTTTCTGGGTTAGTGCGTCGTTAACTCCAAATTCACTATACCTAGTTTATCGTTTCTTATACGGCTCAACTTAAGTATTTAAGTTTAATAAAATGTATTTTTGCGAAGAATTTCATCAAACAAATGACATAAGCTGATCCTGTCACATAAAATTTCTGGAGGAGAAATGTCTTTACAATTTTTTTCAAAGGAAAGCATGGCGCTATAACTTCGCATATAAATTTGGCTGAATTTGGCAGTTACTTTTTTCCGAAAGAAAAAGTTGATTAGCATTTCAATATACAACACACGTAGAAAGGGCCTGGAATAATTTTATACCCACTTACTTAATTTTGCAAAACTATAATTCCACAAAAGTAGCTTTAACCATTCCTTACGAAAAATGCAACGAGCGTGCAGGAAACACTTCTTTTTTATAGAATTCATCATAAGTATCCTGAAACTATTCCCTGTAAGACATTGCGAAAGATTTGCAAAAAAAGAGGTCTAATCGAACTGCACTGGGTGTATAAAATCAATGAAAAATTGCAAAAAAAAAGTAAATTTTTACAATAAAGGTTAATTAGTTACAAAAAGCTTAAAACCGCGAAAAGTGCTTATTGCAGGCGCTTACCACTCGGTGTACACTAGCGCCACCAAGCAAGATAAGAATGCAGCATGCGTTTTAGATGAGGGCGAACACAAAGAAAGCTTAGCGGAGCCAGGCTGAGCTTACAAGAATTAAGCGCGTATAAGCTTTCAGGATGCACTATTGGTCAAAAGTGTAGCCATCGATTGTATGCCCCCTATGTACCGTAAAAACGTGTCCCGCACTCATCATGAGATGCTAATGCGCATGTGAAAAGTTTTACGCGGAATGTTTCACCTACTGTAGCATAACGCATGCAGTGGCACGTACCACCAAGCACACTGAACATCATGCTGATATCAGTATTTATTTTTCGACCCAAAGGCTGAAAACAAGAAAATGAAAACAAGCTGGAAAGAAGCTGAAAGAAGAACGTTGAAAGTAAGCATTCACTGTGCATTCTAAATTTGTATCCCCAAAGCTACAAGTGTATTTACTGACTGCATAGGGTAAAGAATTGAAATGAATTCTTATTTGTTACTGTATTTTGAAAAACAAATCCGCAAAAAAGAACATCCAAGCTCCCTAAACAGACGAGGATTTTCAGAATTTTGAGCTTAAAGTGGCCAATTTTATAGCCCGGAATATATAGCCCGTATGAGCCCGGAATAAAAGTTATCGGAAAATCCGTTAAAATCACAACGAGAGAATAGGGTGAGGATGGGGTGAATTGGGTGCAGGGAGAATAATACGATTCTTGGCGCTATTAAACGGTGCCCAAATCATAAAAATGTGCAGTTTAATTCCGAAGGGATCCAATATTGCCTCCGACCAATTTGCCAATCCAAATGACCCTAACATCACCTGGCCCCCCTCTAGCTTTGGTCATCGGATTACTACAAATCAGCGGGAAGTATAGCTACTGTCCCTCCCAATCCCCTCTCAATTCCACTTCCGGGCCTAATTCCCGAATGGTCAAGCACTGGCCAAAACAATTTGCACTCTCTTGGTCTTTATGGTCTTTATTTGACGATGTCGGTTGTTTTACGACTTTTCCAAGAGCGCAAAGTTGCTTTCTAAAGACTGGCGATCTTCAGAGCCATCTGCCGAGAGCTAAAATCACCAGGTAATCAGCATTTTTGCATAATATGAAGAGAATTTTTTTTTTATTAAAGATTCGTAACAACGTTCACTCTTCATTTTAAAGCCAACATTACTCGGAAAATTACCTTTTAAATTACAGCTAAGGTTCAATTACCGGGTCGGCTATCCTCGATTGTGGTTTTTCATGGTTTCCCACAATTCCTCCAAGCGAATGCTGGGAAAGTTCGTATATTAAATCGGCCATGACAGTCTTCCTATCCCATCCTCCTCGTTAAAATCCCAAATACGGGAAATATAACTAAATTAGTGATGTTGGGGTCAATCGTCACCAGACTGCTAAGTCTGACTTGAATTTTATAATGATCCCCCCTGCCACATGGTACTATGTATTGACTGCAGGGTAAAGAATTGAATTGAATGAAATTTGCTTCCTTTCTCCGGCTTTTCCAAATTGATCATTTTGACGTTGTTTTTCAGATTTCTCAATACTTTTTTTTTTGAAAAATAGGTTCACATTTATAATTAATATTCGCACAATCTTTTCAAAACTCTCCATTAATTTTGTATTGTTTTATTTTAAACAAAGTTACAGCGAATATTACCTTTTCATATTTCTGAAAAATATTTGCATAATCCTCATAGTTCCAAATTAGAAATAGTTTCTTAGAATAAACTGCATGCCGAATTTAGATCATTATCATTACAATATTCTGTATTTTGATTACATTTATCAATATACTTTAAATCTGTATCTTTATTTTACTAATTAATCTTTACACATAAAAGCAACGTATTCACATTCTTAAAGCCTTCCAGCATTTCGCCAATATAGCGCCGCCTATATTCCTAGAAAGTTTAAAGTTGCAGCCATTCGGCATACCTAAACTTAATCCAAGAGTACTCATGCTCTCAATAAACAAATAGCAAATTCCTTTTCCGCGGCAAATAGAAATCTTTTGTTGCAGGCGCTATTTATGGCGCTGCAGTCGATTTACGTAGACAGGTGTGCCGGAAGTGTTCGCAATTTTGCGACCGGTCTATTTAACAGAATCGTTTTCTCGAAAAAGTCTATTTCCTCCAGGACCACTAAACTCTATCAAGTCAGACCGTCCAGAGGGATTTAATCCGCAGCGTAATCAAAATGCTCAGCTGTTTGCAGCAAATGCTCAACTTTGCAGACGACAATATTTATGATCAAACGAAATAAGCAAAAAGATTCTGCAAGGCTGCAACTTAAACATGTACATACTTTATACACTACAGCAATTGAATACGTATAAACGCCATGTGCTAACAAGTAAAATAATCTGTACAGAAACACCTCAGTAGTCTAGCACAATAGTTTTTTTTTCCGTAAAAGTCTGAGCTCGGTCCAAATGCTCATTGGTATTTATCTAAATTCGGAGCAAGTATTCTAAAAATTAAAAAAAGTAAATGCATGTTTAATTACCATGAACTCAATTATAGAGTAAATGCTAGTGTACATGTATATGGCATTAGGCAAAGTTTTGTTCTAGGCTCCCACCTTATACATACTACTGTTCTGTTTAGTTTAAGGCCAAACTTTTAGCAAGAGCTTTATACACCGTAGCTTTATTCAAACTTAGAGCAAATGAATATTCTTAGAAATTACTCCAAATTTGAGAACAATAGTTCTTCACAAAATTGGCCATGGTTCAAACACTGCATCATTTGTCCACTATGTAAACTGTTGTACGGAACGCACCATAGATGGCGCTCTTAGTGAGGAGGCACTACGTATTGGGGCAATGCATACTGAGGAATCAGATTTGCAGGCAACCATGCTCCAGAACGGCGAAACCGCTCAAACTCTGCTCTCCACACAGAAAGAGCTTCAAGATGCATGCTGGGAACATCTCGTGCATTTCCTAACCAAGGAGCAATCTGCATTCAAACCGAGTTGAGCCCTCCCAATCTGCATACAGAGGCTAGTACTGGGGTTTAATGCTTCCCGGCATCCCCTAATCCAACCTCGAGCGGTCATCCCCCGGGGTTTTTATCGCTACGTTTTGGAACGCGGCGGAATTCCAGCACGACAGGCGGCGCTCCCACCCAATAACGCTCGGATGGCCGCCAGGAGGTCGAAGACAATGGGCAGTGACGACGAGATGGCCAGGGGGCGCTTTTGGGATCGTTCGCCACAGCACGCAGTGTAGTCACTTTTGGCACATGCAAAAAAACCGTTTTGGCACGGCCAAGATGCGACGCGACGGCCCCTTCTTGGCGAGCCGCCATCGCTGTGGAAATACTGACCAATCGGAAGCCACGGTGGCGACTCGCCCAAACGACCGCCAAATGCGCCATGCGTGGCAACTGCATGTGACCAGTTCACCTGCACCTCCACTTTAGATGGATTGGCTTCACTTAGCGCAACGAAATCCCATTCGATCGTATTGTGCATCAACGATGAATAAGGGAATGTCTTCTAGATTAACACGGCAAATGACGCAAAAGCAACGACACATCCAATTGCCCTGGGTAGTTGACCAATAGGAGACCTGAAGGCAAGAGGATGCGATATTCGCTCAATTCAAATTGAACATTTGAAACATTAACATTTTTCGTAAAACCATTTTATGTTTTGAAATTGATAATAAAGTGTTCCAAATCATTCGTTGAATTCAAAAGTCCCGATTTTGACGAAAGTATCCGTTGTTTCGATAAGTTTCCAAAAACAGTCAAATGACAATTAGTAAAGTTCGTGAATGTGCCAATTCAGTATTTCAGAAGCGTCCCGATGTTGGCGCCCGGAGAACCGAGTGCCCATGCGCTTCAGTCATCAATTATGACACAACATTCACTTGCATCGCGGATCCACACCAGGAAAGTGAAGCTTCGGTGCCATTCGTTTCCTGTATACAGTAAGCAGATTTGCGTGCAATGCTATACATGTATAGGTGAGGAAAGGCAAAAAGTTGACGCGGAGCAGTTGTGTTCGCCGCCATTGAGAAAAGACCGTTTTGGGCGACGTCGACGCCAGTAATTGCCCTAGACATTAAATTAAACCGTCGCTTTGAAGGCGACGCCGTTGTCGCGTCGTCCCAGGTGCCCCACTCTCGGTGTCAATGTGCCGCAAGAAAATGGAGTTTGTTTGCGAACGAGTTAATGGCTGTTGGCATTTTTACCATGGAGCTCCCGAGGGACCCCTGGTGAGGGAGGCGCGAAAAAAGAATTGGGGAAGGCTGCGGCGCAGGAAATGGATTCTGGCGAGATGCAAGAAAACTGCGCGGATCCATAATATTCTATCCCCTGGTGGCCAAGAATTCTTGGCACATATTTCAGCGTTTGCTCCGCTCGTGATGCCCAGTGGACTTGGGAGCGCCGTAATTGGGTCGAGCGCGCAGGCGCCGTGGGGCATCATGCATGGGTAATGCTAGCGGGATCAGCGCTTGGCGATGTCTCCCTCGGGAAAGTGGAAAAAAACTCATTTTGAACATGTTCTCCAAGAGCCTGCTTTGACATAATTTCTGACATAAAGAAATAGCGTCAAGAGTTGCATGGACAGCTGTACAGCTTAAACCTTGCGTCAGTGTATTGTGCATCCAAGCTGAAGGAGTGAAGCCTAGATTACTGGCAATCAATGTATGTTAATATCACTGTAGATAATATCAATTTAAAAGGTGTCTTAGTTAATTGTCCATTCTCTATGGAAATATCTTCCAAGATTCATGTAGTTTTAGGCATAACATTAAAAAGTATCGATACATTATTTTCTTTAGAGCTACGAGGCAAGTTTGGGTTAGCCATATACTGCACATCCATGCTTCAGAAATGAAGCATCATTTACTGGTAGTGAAAGTGAGAATCCATTGCTCTAAAAAAACCTAGTTAAAGAAGGCATCGTTAACTGCAATAGCATTTCAACCTCATTTAGGTGATACATTTACAGTCGTGTAAGATTTTGTCCACGTTAGTTTTTGAATTTAAGATTCAATCTCCATTATCTTCCTTTACTGGTATCTTGCATTCGGTAGACTCAGGTTCGATTCCCGGGTCGGCTATCTTCGATTGTGGTTTTCATGGTTTCCCACAATT
>JAQGBX010005210.1:0-14036 GCA_034698745.1 Megaphyllum sjaelandicum | reverse complement strand
GTGACTGCGTTGAATTTCCCTGACTTTTTCAAAATAAACCATTCTTCCCTGACTTTTCCAGGTCATTCTCAACTTCTGACTTTTCCAGGTTTTCCAGGTCTGGGGGAACCCTGATTTTACCAACCATGGCTAAAAAACTACGACAAACGGCAAACAAAAAAACCACCAACGGCAAACGGTTGGTCAATCGGTTTGTGAAAAAAAAAACACGTTACGAACAATTTCTGACAAACGAACAAACCAAAAAAATGATCTGGAACAAACCGTTTGTCCGTCCCGGTGAGTGTCGGTAACATCAAAGGAACAAAAATGGTTTGTTTCCCTTTACAACAAAGTCACGTGGTCATGGATATCCCTACGGCTAGCAATCACTTACAGCACATCTGCTTCGAACGCCAGCCTCCAAACAGGGGCAGCCATGTGACCATGTCACGTGTTCTTTCCAAAGGCTGCCCTGAATGGCAGAAAGCATGGCCAAGGTAAGGGTTTGTTAACTAAACGACCATTAAAAACACGCAGCTTTCGCCAGTGCATAAGGATGACGCAATTTAGGCCAGTTATAGGTCGAGCCTGCGCCCCCACACATATACCCACTGCCTCCGCAAAGGTCACCGGGTCACACACTTTCCACTAATTAGCTTGCCCCGTATTAGATTCGCGCGTGGGCACCGGCAGGCGGAGCGAGTGGACACGCACACAAACAAATCGTAAAAAAGGGAAAGGTTATAGGACAAACACATACATGTATGGTCGAAAATTGAAATCGTGCTACGCACACCAGAAGGATCGTGAGGCAGACTGGGTCACAAAAGCCTACCTATGAGATCAAAGGTCGTTTCAAATGAGAAGGCTACCTGTGCTCGCATAAAAACATCACGCACTCTTAAACTGGGACATGTTATTTTCAGGCTGTATATACATGTATATTCACAAATTACACTAAAACCCGGAAAAGTGACCACCTGTTCATGTTGACCACATTTAAAGTGTATTGTTTTTTTTTTCTAGTGTACGTTTCCTTCATACAGGGTTCCCGCACTAATTCAAATGAAAATCCTTTGACTTTCCCAGGTTTTCCAGAATCAATATTGCATTTTCCCCTGACCAGTTTTTAGACAATCAAAATCATTAAAATAAACTAACCTACCATTATTAAGAATTTTTTAGCTCAACAATTTCCATATCAATTGCTCGAAATTTCTTGGCTGCATCATCCAATAGCTTTTGTTTTTTTGGGTGGCTAAGATTTCTTGTGTTTAAAGTGAAAGGCCTGGCTGGGTCAAAAATCCCCTGACTTTTCACACAACTTCCTAAAATCCCCTGACAATTCCAGGTTTCCCCTGACCAAAAAAAATCCCCTGACAATCCCAGGTTTCCCAGAAATGTGGGAACCCTGTCATTTTTATACCATACAAAATACTTCGAAAGACAAGTGGCGATCAACATTGTGACCTATACGAACATGCCCTTTTACGAACCCCCTACTCAAGTTACGTACGCAGGATTCAGCACTTACGAACATCGGCATCTTTCTTCAATTTCGGTCCCATTCGGCTAATACATGTACAGTATAGTACCTCCTAAGTTGACCACATCCATATGTTGACCAACTCCTTTTGTTGCCCAAATTTTCATTCATCGGTTGGTCACCACATTAATTTATGGGAGATGGACATCCATATGTTGACCACTTTGGCTGTGACACCCGATATTAATTTACCCTTTATAACCTGACCAGTTGACCCTTTTGCTGACCTATAGGTATGATTAATTGCTCGCTGTGTAGCTATTATTTGTCCTACAGATAACATGCAAGTACTTTTTTTGTATGCAGAAACTGCTTTTAAACCGAAGTATTTGTTTGAATTGTCGATACATCCTACAATTACTGAAATTTTTCAGTTGATTGTGACACGATAGCCCATACAAAAAAAAAACTGTAGTCTTGCAAGGTGTTAGCGAGACTACATGTATTTACTAACATTCAAAATCATAAATGTGAGTATTAATTGGAGAAATATGGAATGGAAAATGCAGATCAACAACAGAAAAGGAGGAAAACTCCCTCCTTTTAGAGACCCCAAAAGAAGAGGACATCAACCACGTAATAATGCAGCTAAAGTCATTTGCTGTAAATAAATGCCCAGGCATGGTGAGTTGTATATAGCCAGCGTCGAGAATGCTTTTGCCATTTACATTTTTAATAAGAATAAGAAACGGACCAAGATTGACACTTTTTTCAGAAAAAAATAACTAAATCATGTGAAAATCTTAACACATCTTAACACTATTTCTGATTTTTAATTTATATGCTATTCTCCAACAAAAGCATTCGTTCTCCACATGTTGACCACCTCCCTATGTTGACCATTTTGTTTCCGCCCTTGGGTGGTCAACTTACGGAGGTTCTATACTGTATTTAAAATTACCAAATTATTCTATCGTAACGGACAGCTTCGCAGGATGTTGCTTATCTTCAAGATCATGGCAGCCTGTCAGAGTTCCGCTAATGGCGGAACTCAGACGGAAGCTCTACGAATTTATCGCACTTCGGCTATCGTGCGTGCAAACACTCGATTCATTCGTTGGATCGAAAAACGATGAATTCATGATTTTACGACGACCAAAGTATACGAGTAGTCGTAATAACTTCTGATCGAGTACCCCCATTAAAGATCGGTGATCCGAGTAAGCGATGAGACGACCGGATTAAGCGCCTTTTTTTACGTATAGGGCAGCATATATGGAAAAAAAATCCGTTCCGAAATTTTTGATCGAATCAATATAATGGCTGGCCGAATTTCGTGAAAATAAAGCTCAAACACGTTTTTTGGCAGGCTTTTTTCTCCATCCAGTCATATTTTCGGAGTCGAATTCAATTCTTTACCCTGCAGTCAGTAGCCAACCAGGGTGGCCACAAAATTTTTACTTTAAATTTCCCTGACTAAAATCCCAAATTCCCCGACAAAAACTTACTCGTTAACGCGTATCGATTTTTATTTCGTAATGATCTATATATATAAAATAGAAATCGCGTCCATCTTGTTTTTCTCTGGCTGGCTGGATTTGATTGTGGCTTCGATATTATTGGCCACCCACGAGCGCGAACTCCGTGGGGGATTCCAAGCCCATACATCTTTTTAATGTACCCCGGGACCATAAAACTGTCAAACCAGTTCTCCCCCCCCCCCCCAATCCGTGATGTATCCAGATCATATAGCTCCATCTTTTGGAGACAAGGACAACTAAATCTAACTCGATCCTGATAGCATAAAAGATGTTAGAAAATCAAGCAACAATTTTCACCTGGGCAATGCCGGGTTTTTCCGCAAGTAAAAAATAAAATAACAATTGCAATTAGAAGCTTAGCGAAACGCTAGATTTTGCTACGTGTCTATAGCTGAAGAGGATTGGGTATGGAGCTGCTAGCAACCTGAGTGCATGCAGAGATATCATTCTGCTTTTATTTGGGAAAATTTCCACGACCACTCACAAATTTCCCTGACATTTCCACGACTTCCTCGACCACTTTTGTTCCCCCTGACTTCCGTGGCCACCGTGCATTTGGGTATATTGTGGATCATTATACACGTAAGAGTTGAGTCAGACTAAATAAGTAGTCCTGTCACGATGGACCCCAACATCACAATTTAGTCATATATTTCCCGTATTTGGGAACCACGAAAAACCACAATCGAGGATCATATAGCCGACCCGGGAATCAAACCTAGCTGGGTCTTAGTACCTTCGCCATCTTGCTCGGTGCCAATAAGATAGCGTAGAGGCCATGCAGTTAACACCCTGTAGGCCTACATATTGGAAATAACTGCAGTCTCCGAATAAGATCGTTTCAATTTTTCAATATGCGCAGGTGAACGAAACCAGCTGAAGGGATTTCTAAGGCTGTGACCTTTCGACCCCCGCAATCCATCGTTGGTTGCAACGGTGATGTGCTATGGCGACATGATTCTCTCTCGTTTCTGTTCGCTGGAATTTCTCCTTCTCCACATAGCTCTTGAAACAACAACACATGTTATCCTAAGCATTTGACAAAAGCGACGACATTTCTCCAAACCCAAAAAATAATCGATATATACGGGGTGCCACCCAAAGACAAACACGTACCGCTCGAATCAACGAACTCATATGATGTTGCATGGGGTCCACACTTGGTAACTACCGAATAATTTGGGTTGATGGATTACACCCCTCTACCACATGGTATTTATTTACTGGTAGTAGGGTACCGAGTTGAATCGAAAATTGAATTGAATGATGCACCTTCCAGTACGTCACATATACGTTCCATGCATAATAAGCGAAATTCGAATTAAATTAGAAATAGATCCATCTTACGAAATTAATGCGGTTCCAGAAAACGTTTTTCGTATAACTTGAATGTTAATTCGTATATAGGTGCAGTATGCTTTTTTTTTTTAAAGGATCGTCCTCCGAAATAACATATAGGTATGAGCACGTAATAATGCTTTCCAGAAAACGTGTTAGTTTAGGTTTATGACGACAAACATCAATTCTAAGTTATATGACGTTAATATAACGTCTAGTATTTTTAGTATTATGGCACATACTAAAAATACTAGACGTTAATAATTGTAGGGTATTGATTTGGATTGAAAATATTTAGAATACAATTCCTTCAAACGTTATATGACGTTAATAACGTCTAGTATTTTTAGTATTATAGCACATACAGTACTAAAAATACTAGACGTTAATAATTGTAGGGTAGGCCTATTGATTTGGATTCAAAATATTTAGAATACAATTCCTTCAAACGTTATATGACGTTAATAACGTATAGTATTTTTAGTATTATGGCGCATACTAAAAATACTATACGTTAATAATTGTATAGGGTATTGATTTGGATTGAAAATATTTAGAATACAATTCCTTCAAATACGAGTTCACGCAATATACTGTACTTCTCCTAAGAACAAATTTCAACGATTGTCTCACGTTGGAGCATATTTCCATAAATTAGGACGTTACATTACGAGGCTAGCTGCGTGACCGTTACGATGACACTTTTCCACGTCATTTCTCGATTGTAAATTACGTTTACGATATGTCACTTCGGAACATGAGTCTTTCGATGCTCCCCGTTTCATTTGCTCCTTGCGAGTCACACGTTCATTTACGAGTCACGATGTTCATGACGTGACCTCACGAAATAATTTCTTCAATTATTATGACGTCACATCGAAAAATCATTCGATGTCCTCTGCGAAATGTAACAACATGTTACGCATGCACTAAACAATAACGCTCGTGTAAATATTTCAAAATATGAACTTTAATACTCCCGGGGATAATTTTAAGCGATAATTATACACGTACTTCTTTATCTTATATACTTCGCAGGAATAACGACTAGGCTACGTGTATTACTATTGCTGTTATTATAATTATTAATTACCATAAACTATCGATGCGACCGAGTCATGGCACGTACGGTCTAAGATAATGCATGTATAATACCTGCGTTACTATTTCAAATACGACCTTCTTATAGCATTATTCTAGATTATCGTTATTATTATAACTATTAGTATTACATAAACTGTCAATGAGACCGATTCCCGACACATACGGCCTATATAAGATAATGCATATAATACCTGCGTGACTATTTAAAAATACAGTAAAACCTGGAAAAGTGGCCACCTGTTTATATTGACCACTTTTTAGTGTATTGTTTTTTCTAGCGTACAGATAACGGATGAGTCACGTTACATCTTGCTTTAACCCTTAGACATGATGATTCTGTACTTTTTTAATCTTGTGGTTTTTTACTATACGTGTATCATACAGTTCATACATGTATAAGTGCAGCGTACATGTTCATTATTTTAATTTAATTCAGGCATTCTTTGTATATTGATCAACATAGCATTTGGTTTCGGTGGTCACCCTTAACAGGTTTTACCGTATTAGTATTATTAACTGTCAATGCGACCGAGTCCATGGCAGGCACATACGTCCTTAGATAAAGTGTAATGCACGTATAATACCCGCGTAATAATTTCAAAATACGACCTTTCTCAACTGATGTTCGCGTATTTACCCCTTCTTCCTGACATTATTCAATTATCGGCTAAAATGTAGTTTAATGACATAACACAAAATTTAATAAAAATAATTCTTTCTACTACAATCAAGTGTCCTGATATCAAAACTAAAATGATCTTTTGGCGGAAAGAAAAATTATTATAAACTAATCGTCAATGCGAAAGACTGATTCCTGACATTTACGGCCAAAGATAACGCATACGATATCCGAGAAACCATCTCAAAAACACGATCTTTCTCAATGGATATCCGCGTATCAACCTCTTCCGTACCTATTCATTAACATTATTCTATCATTACCATCATAATTATTAATAATATCATAAACCATCGAGGCGACCGACTCTCGACGCACTCTGTATCGAAAAATTCGCAAACACCCATTGAAGAGCTGCGATGCATCCAACTATACACGGACAACAGTATACATAATATACGCTATATCACGACGAAAAAGCCCAATAAAAGCAAAAGTATATGTGAAAATGTGCTTACGGCCAAGCGTCTTTCAGTCGATCTTTGAGCGAACGCTGACGGCTAGGAGTTCCTCCGGACATTTTAGCTTCTTATTATAACGTATGGATTTTTTCTCGCTTTCTTTATTATTCCTTCTTCAGACTCCAACGTCGATTTCGACGACAAATTTCCCGAGCCTGCCTTAATTTTCAACTTCCTTTTCCCGCTTTCATTTTTACTGGAGCAGAAAAATCGGGCCTACATTTGAAACACGGATCTTCGAAATCTAGGCCTATTATAGATTTATTCTTCGAACGTCGCGTTCCAAACTTGGAATATTTCGAAGGTCGAAACAATTTCAATTTCGACGCTCTTCCTCGATCATCGCGTTTATCCAATTTCGTAAGGCATGGCGGAGCTGATAGTTGTTCCTCTTTTCGTCAAGCCACGAAAATGTATACGAAAATTGTAGAAAAATGAACGGAAATTTTCGTTTTTTTTAACGGAAACGAAACCAGCCCGATGTTCTCGGAACGAGCGGATGGAACCGACTGGCAGCGCGCGCTGGCGTTCGACCGGAGCACGAGCGACTATCCCGGCATGCAACGCGAGCGAGGGGCCCTTTGGACGACCGTGGCGCCACCTGACGACCGAGACGAGAAGCGGGGGCGATCGATATAGACCGAGGGTCACCTTTGACCCTCTATCGCCAAAGACGAAATTGAGCGTGAAAGCCATGCAGTCAAAGCGCTCTCGCTCCGACTTAAAAAAGGTAAAAAGGTTGTGACGTCCAATAAATGGTTAGAAGTTACGGGGAAAGGTTTTGCGGATGAATTTCTAGGGCATTTAAGATTTAAAGATGGCCGAGATGAAAGCACCTGATGGAGACTCGCGTTTTTACGAACCGTGTACTATATGTAGGTATACACCCCAAAAAAAGCTAGTACAATAACAACCCACCCACGTATAGAAAAATGACCAAAAAATGACGTCATTTCTTGGTCATTTTTCGTCCAATTAAGAAATGGCCACCCAAAACCTGGTAAAAAATGACGTCATTTCTTGGTCATTTTTCGTCCAATTAAGAAATGGCCACCCAAAACCCAAATGTGGAAATTTTTTGCAAAATTCTACTCGGAAAATGGGCCCTGAGCTAACCTCGTAGAAATATTAATTTTGAATCGCCATGACTTCTATGAATTTCCCTGACTTTTTTCAAAAGAAACCATTCTTCCCTGACTTTTCCAGGTTTTCCAGGTCTTCGTATAAATTGGGATTGGATTGATTGGATTGAGTAGTAGCCTGTCCTTTGGGGCGAGGTATAGTCTATCCTAATTTTTGATTTGGCGTTAGATGGCGCATCGTGAGTTTTTCAACACCTATATTTATTAATAGGTTTTCTGAAAATTGCGTTGACAGCAACATTAATGTTTCTAACGAAAGTGTAAACAAAGCTGTCGAGATGCCATTAAACACATGTTTTCTATTGTAATCAAAAATGGGATTCAACAACCGGAAGTTCATTTTAAGGACGATTCGCTGAAAACGCATGCACGTAGACAACGTAAGAAAAAGTCGTGAAAAATGCTACTTCATTTTCAATTTACAGTATAACCTCCGTAAGTTGACCACCCAAAGGCGGAAATAAAGTGGTCAACATAGGGAGGTGGTCAACATATAGAGGTCCAACTCCCGTAAATTAACGTGCATGGTGACCAACCAGTGCATGAAAATTTGGTCAACATACGGAGGTGGTCAACATATGGAGTGGTCGACTTAGGAGGTTCTACTGTAATAATAGAGTCCACCGGTTTCTAAAGAACAATGCCAAAAAGAAATTAAAAATCTAAAATAAACTAACGTACCACTCGAAATTTTTTTTAAATTTTAAAATTTAATGTTTTTGGCCAAGTTAATTGAGGTGAAAGTTTCTTCAAAAATCCGAACGTTATACCAATAAATTTGGAACCTTTTCCCACAATTTCTAACTCTTTTTCCTTTAATTTCAAACGTTTTCCCCCTTAATTTCGATCAATTTCCAAAATTTCGAACGTTTTTTACCCTAACTTTCAACCATTTTACTGAATTTCGACCATTTTTCTCATAAATTTCCAAAGTTTGTCCAAATTAATTTAAAAAGTTTTCCTAAAATCGCAAACAATGTGTTCGGTAAATTTAATTAAGGAGAAAAATTTTACAAAATTTCGGTCTGGTTATCAATAAATTCGGAACCTTTAATTCCACAATTCTAACGTTGTTTTTTTCTTCTTAAATTTTCAACCGTTCTCCTAAAATGTGAACCTGTTTTTTTTCAAATTTCCAACTTTTCTTTTCTTAATTTCTAACCTTTTTTTCAAAAATTTCGAATGTTTTTTTTCCCCTTTTTCAAAATTTCGAATTTTTTCCACCTTTTTCCTAAATTTCAAGCCTTTATTTTGTCTTTGATTTCCAAACTTTCATCCCCTGAAATTTAGAACCTTTTTTCAAAATTTTGATTGTTTTTCCACACGAATTTTCAACCTTTTCCCTAGATTTCAAGCCTTTATTTTGTCTTACATTTCCAAACCTTTAATCCCCTGAAATTTCGAACCTTTTCCAAAACTTTGAACGTTTTTTCCCCTAAATTTCGAAACATTTTCAAAATTTCCAATGTTTATCCACCCGAATTTTCAACCTTTTTCCTAAATTTCAAGCCTTTATTTTGTCTTTGATTTCCAACCTTTCATCCCCTGAAATTTCGAACCTTTTTCAAAATTTTGATTGTTTTTCCACCCGAATTTTCAATCTTTTCCCTAGATTTCAAGCCTTTATTTTGTCTTACATTTCCAACCTTTTATCCCCTGAAATTTCGAACCTTGTCCAAAACTTTGAACGTTTTTTCCCCCCTAAATTTCGAACCATTTTCAAAATTTACAATGCTTATCCACCCGAATTTTCAACCTTTTTCCTAAATTTCGAGCCTTTATTTTGTCTTACATTTCCAACCTTTTATCCCCTGAAATTACGAACCTTTTCCAAAACTTTGAACGTTTCCTAAATTTCGAACCATTTTCAAAATTTCCAATGTTTATCCACACGAATTTTCAACCTTTTCCCTAGATTTCAAGCCTTTATTTGTCTTACATTTCCAACCTTTTATCCCCTGAAATTTCGAACCTTTTCTAAAATTTTGATTGTTTTTCCACCCGAATTTTCAACCTTTTCCCTAAATTTCAAGCCTTTACTTTGTCTTACATTTCCAACCTTTCATCCCCTGAAATTTCGAACCTTTTTCAAAATTTTGATCGCTTTTCCACACGAATTTTCAACCTTTTTCCTAGATTTCAAGCCTTTATTTTGTCTTTGATTTCCAACCTTTTATCCCCTGAAATTTCGAACATTTTTCAAAATTTTGATTGCTTTTCCACACGAATTTTCAACCTTTTCCCTAGATTTCAAGCCTTTATTTTGTTTTTTGATTTCCAACCTTTTATCCCTGAAATTTCGAACCTTTTTCAAAATTTTTATTGTTTTTCCACACGAATTTTCAAACTTTTCCCTAAATTTCAAGCCTTTATTTTGTCTTACATTTCGAACCTTTTCCAAAACTTTGAACCATTTTCAAAATTTCCAATGTTTATCCACCCGAATTTTCAACCTTTTTCCTAAATTTAGAGCCTTTAATTATTTTGTCTTAAGAGATTTCCAACCTGTTATTCCTGAAATTTCCAACTTTTACGCTCTGAATTTATCGCCTCATTTCCATCCAACGAAACTCGCACGTGCCAGCACGCGCACGAGGTTTCAGCCAATTAGGTTCCGAGTGCCATCCTACGGATAATCGAGTTGCACTGCAATTGTGCCAAGAAACGTTTTTATTAAGACTTCGAAGAGGCAATAATAATAATATTAATATCGATGATATAATAATAATATATAATTCGGATTGAAACATGCTCGATATAATATATATGTATATAATTCGAAGAAAAATCTCCAAACCATCGCAAGTATTTTTTTTTAATCGACTCTTAATACGAGTCGATAAAAAAAACCTTAAAATAATGACGTCATTTCATGGATATATATATATATATAATATAATATAATAATAGCGTGATAAGTGATATGATTTTTCTTCTCTTTTTGTTTCGTTATGTAACAATTATCAATACGTAAAACTGTAAACAAAACAAACGAAAAAACAACCACAAACAACAACAACAAAAACGAAAAAGAAATGAAGGTTATCGTCATCGTAACAAAAATATCATCAACAGATGGCGCTGATAAAAATCAACTGCCTTTAGCGTGGCGATAGCAGCGCCTCTGGCGGCAGCCGTTCAAAGCGTTTTTTACTCATATAATAGTGATTCTCAGGTGGGAATTTTTTAAAGATAATTTCGGAAGTAAAATCAAACAATTTCAAAAGAAATTTTACACCGAAAGCTGATGACGAAGGTGCGAATTTCACGTTCGGTAAATTTTTCCAAGAGTTGATTTTAAATCACGAAAGCGCCATCTAGCGGTCAATAATCCAGGGTCCCCCCAGAAATTTCATTTTCAACTTCCCTGACTTTTCCAGGTTTAAAAAAAATTTCCCTGAACAATGACAATTAACGTGAAACCTTGACATTTTCCAAAATTGACCACGGACAATATTTTTTAAATTAATTAACTAATGACAATTTTGAAAATTACCGTACAATTTTTTTTTAAATTTAAAAAAATTGCCTGAAAATTTATTAAAATGGGAAAATTTTGTATTCGGAAAATGTTAAAAAATTTGTGCTCGGAAAAAGTGGAAATTTTTACAATTTTGTCCTCAGAAAATGTAGACAATTTGTGCTTGGAAAACATGGACAATTTTGCTAATTTGTAATCGGAAAAACATGGAAAATTTTTACTATGAAAACGTGGAAAATTTTGCAAATTTGAATTCAGAAGACGTGGAAAATTTTGCAGAATACATGGAAAATTGTTTAAATTTTTACAAAAATTGCCTGAAAATTTACTAAAATGGGAAAATTTTGTGCTCGAACTTGTGAGAAAAGTTGTGGAAAATTTTACAATTTTGTCCTCATAAAATGTGGAAAATTTGTATTTTTAGTGAATCTTGAAAATTTGTGCATGGAAAACATGGACAATTTTGCTAATTTGTAATCGGAAAAACATTTAAAAATTTTCAAATTTGTACTCTGAAAACGGTGGAAAATTTTGCAAATTTGAACTCGGAAAACGTGGAAAATTTTGCAGAATACATGTACATGGAAAATTATTTAAATTTGTACATGGAAAACGTTAAAAATTTTGCAAATCTGTAAACTCCGAAAATGTGGCTTTTTTTTTTTTTTTTGCAAATTTCTACTCGGAAAATGGGCCCTGA
This sequence comes from Megaphyllum sjaelandicum, assembly GCA_034698745.1. NCBI lineage: Eukaryota > Metazoa > Arthropoda > Diplopoda > Julida > Julidae > Megaphyllum > Megaphyllum sjaelandicum. The sequence continues at coordinate 2,122 of JAQGBX010005210.1, read as the reverse complement.
GCCAAGCTCTTAGAAGTATTAATTTCGGATCTATTTTTAATTCGGTTTAAAATCAACGCTGGGGCAAATTTACGAAATGTGAAATTCGCAATTTTTAATTTATTTAGTTGAAAATAATAATTTCAACTGAAAATACCTGATATTATTTCCTAAAATTATCTTCTTTAGTAATTCCCAGAGAGAACGTACAGCTGGTAAATAGACGAGTCTTTTTAAAAAAAAAGCAGCAACCAGGATATAAGCTGATATAGCAACAGCGAACCTTTGCGAGAAAAAACAAACATATTGGTAATTCGCAAACTGCTTGAGTACTCGAATCGATAAGAGTAAGCGAGGACTTTCCTCCCAAGTAATTCAAAGCAAAAAACAACGAGAACGAGCTGAAGGAGAATCGATAGCCACAAACTTAACTGATTTATACTTAAACAAATAAATTGCGATTTTCTAGAAAACTGCTCGAGAAGCTAGGGCTATCTCGAGTAAACGTTTTCTTGCATTCATCCCGAGAGTTCAATTAAGCTGAAAAACAAGACGAATAATATGGCATTATTTACACTTTCTAATTTCTATCGAATGACGGCCATTTTGTTTCCATTAACCCACATTGAAAGAAAATAAATTAGATATTTGATTCAGGGTTCCCCCAAAAAATTTTATTTTCAACTTCCCTGACATTTCCCAGATTTTAAAAAATTTTCCCCTGACCAATGACAACGTGAGTGAAAAATTGACATATTTTGCAAATTTTACACTGGCAAATATTTTTTTTAAAAAATTTACTAACGACAATTCTGGAAATTACAGGGTTGCCAGTTTTTTTATAGATTGCATGGTCTTGCCTGACTTTTCCTGACTTTGCCTGACCATTATGGCAATTTTCCCTGACTTTTCCTGACTTCTAAAAACATTTTTCCTGACCATATTTCAATAAATTGACAAAATTTTAATTATTTTTAAAAGATTTACAAAGGCTAGCACAATTTCCGTTTCTTGTACAAATGTTGAATTTGTTCATCAATAGATGCTTCATCCAACTGAGACCTCTTTTTTTCAGTTTCAAGACTTTATATTGTCAATAGTATAGAGCCTTATTCTTTTTTCCTGACCAAATTGCTAATTTTCCTGGCTTTTCTAGCAAAAAAGGCTATTTTTCCTGACTTTTCCTGACTTTGCAGAAACTGACAACCCTGAATTAACATAGAATTTTTTTTTTAAATTTAAAAAACTTGCGTGAAATATTTTTAAAATACGACAATTTTGTATTCTGAAAATGTGAAAAAATACGCAATTTTGTACTGAGAGTTTCATTTTTTAAAGTTTTTAAACGGGCCAAGAGCTGACCACGCAGAAGCATTAAAATACGTTGAATTTTCCTTGACTTTTTAAAAATGTGGGTTGGATTAATAGCTGACCAATTTCGCCGCTAGATGGACACTGGTCGAGCTAGCAAAAAAAATATAAAAAATATTGCTGGACCCTCGTCCTAAGGCGCTTCTACTACTGACTATATGGAATGATCGAGCACAATACCACGGACAGTGTCCAGCCAAACCGACATTTTTTACGTGAAATGGAGGCACATTCTTCCAAAATACCAAACAATCTCCAAATGTTTTCAAATTTCATTACAATTAACATACAAAATAAATGTTTCAACGGTTTTCTCCTCCTAGTTTTTGGATCGCCAATTAAACAAAAATGGCGCTTACAAATTCGTCATGCCCAGCGCCATCTATACAAAAGTCAACAAAATGGCGTCATTCTTCGAAAACCAGCAATTTCTTAGCAATAATTTGCCCTCGAATTTTCTCGTCGACCAGTGGTCAAGCAAGAGCAAGGTCAAGTAAGAGGATCTACGGCGTCCATTGCAGCTGTTCATTCTCTATGAAATTGTTATCACTGCGAGTTCATGTATAATAATGGGTTTCGGGATATAGCCTTATTTGGACTTAGAACCTTTTAGTTTGCTTTCAGTAGCAAACCTATGTCATAGGTAACAAATTTCACCGAGAAATTAATTTAATTTTAAAGCCCAAAACTATAAGCAGGGTTGCCAGTTTTTTTATAGATTGGTCTTGCCTGACTTTTCCTGACCATTATGGCAATTTTTCCTGACTTTTCC
>JAQGBX010005209.1:0-14036 GCA_034698745.1 Megaphyllum sjaelandicum | reverse complement strand
TTTATGAAAGATGTCACCAGAATTTTTATGAAAGACGTCACCAGAATTTATATGAAAGACGTCACCAGAATTTTTATGAAAGACGTCACCAGAATTTTTATGAAAGACGTCACCAGAATTTTTATGAAAGTCGTCACCAGAATTTTTATGAAAGACGTCATCAGAATTTGTATGAAAGACGTCATCAGAATTTGTATGAAAGACGGCATCAGAAATTGTATGGATGATGACGTCAGAATTTCTAATGAATGAAGTCATCAGAATTTTAATGATTTATGCCATTCAATAAATGTCCGAAAATTGGAACATCTTTTAAAGATGCCAGTCGTTAAATGTCCGAAAAATGAGTCAATCATTATAATGCATCAATTATAATGCAATTATTATTACAGTTATAATGTAGCATTTTTAATGTCATTTATTAAATTTCCGACAACTGAATGATCCTGACTGAATGAACATTCAGTCAGGATCACATTCAGTTGTCTAACCATTTTCAACGAGAAATTCGAGAATGTTTCTAAGATTTTTATGTATAAAATATACAAAATGAAGTATATTCAAGAGTTTTAGTCATTTCTATAGTCATAAAGATTGACTCGTTGAAAATAAAATTATTAGTACAGTTCTTAATATCTGGGACTTTTTTCGTGAATTAAGAAATTGTCTTTTGGTGTCTGATATTCTATGTGGTTGATATCCATATATATAGTAAAATGGACTTTGATAAATTTCAAGAATTTATAAGTCACTTACTGTATATTATAATGCTAATAAGTTAAAATTATCAAATAAACATATAAAGTCATAAATGTGAACTCACAGCGCCATTTTTGAAGTTTCAAGTTGGCAATGTTCAATCCAATTTGCTAAATTTCACCAAACTATTTCAACGTGTAGATAAGAGTTGTGACTGTAGATTATATACAGTAGGTGCATGAGTGGCACCGTATGTCAACGGAGTGACATGCAGTGGAATGCAGTGACCTTAACATTGGCATCCTCGACCAATTAACGGAGGTCAAAGGTCATGTAGAAAATTCATAGATGTTCGACTAATTTTCGACAAACAGTTCACCATAAAGATTTGTTGAATACTTTATAACACAAATTCGTTACATTTCCAAGTTAAACTAAACGTAAAAATAAGTAAGGATGGAAATAGAGCAATGGAATTCTTAACTACATGTACTGTACATGTATGCGGCATTCCATACCTCGCGCATTCAGGTTAATATTTATATCAACGTTCATCTTTGAAACTTAAAACTGAGAATGGACAGAATTTGGGAGACTATTGGAAAAGTGGATATTTGGCCCATCCGTGAAGAAAAATTGTTTCTATCTACAATTTTTTATAATTTCATTTAAAAAATTCCCCATTTTTTATCATTTGGCTAAAAACTTAAAAGTTATATCCGTTAGGTTAGAAATTTCTGAAGAATACCTTGACAGAAATAACATTTCCTAGATGAAGATCCTTCTTTCCAATGCATCAACCTTCTATTATGGTCATACTGTAATTTGGTCACATTTTCTAAGTAATGTACATGTATCAAATAAATTGGTATGATCTACCAATGACCACAGGTGTAAAAATGCTAGGCATCTACTGTACATGTACAGTGTACATGTACTGTATATGTAGAGTACATTAGATTTATTGGTTTGAAAACAGAATTAACTTTTTAGGGAATTTTTTAAACCAATTCGCTTGTTGATTTTGCAATCATGACTTCTCTACCACCAAAGAACGACATGTAAAGCTTTATCTGAGTAGCCCTATATTATTATTAAACATTATTGTCTTAACTCTCATATTCAAAGCTTGTCAGCATTTTGTGGAGGTTAAAATTAGAACAAAAGTGACGTTTACAGTATATAAAAATAGCTTGCAACTACAACTACAATTAATTACCATTTTGCAGCAGAAGTTCGAAGTTAAAAAGTTTCGTTTCACAATTCAGTTTTCTTATGTTGTTGGTTTCACAATTTCATAAAAATGCGTTGTTCATAGTAAAACGGAAATTAACTCACTACAGGACGGCCAATAGAAAACTATCAAATTTTAAGGACTACAATCCTGAATAGTTTTCTGCACCTCTAGACTAAAGATCAAAGTGAAACGAACGAGGCATTTTGAATAAGTGTCAAAGGTCATCGCAGAATGTCCGAAACAGAGAATGAAGCCAACTTGAAAAAGGTGCCAATACCGAGATTACGAAATCGAAATGATTATCAGATTCATGTACGAGATTCGAATGATAGAAGTAAAATATTTTCTGTTTTATTTTACCATTTCACCAATCAATAAATGTGTACTGACCACCCTATTAAACACTAATTTTGCATCACGTATTAACGAATAAATTAACAGGTATACTTATACTGTAGGTTTGTTAATCTCTTTATTAGAATAAACCGAAAATTCGCATAATCTGAAAGTTACGAATGAACAAGTTTGTTTCTTAGATTAAAAAATATTTTTAATTTAGATTTCTTTTCTAAACCAAAATTAAACATTAATCCGTGTCACATTTTATTTATAAATAAAACTTTAGCCAAAAATTTTCTATTCAAAGTTGAAAAATTGATTTTACAGTATAACGTTATATTATATGGATGGTTTATTCAATATTTAACGACTATTGGTCGGCAATATTCCAATAACAGAGAATACAAAATGTGTTGGTCTACACTGTAAAAAACGAATTTAATTTAGACGTGTTTCATGTTTTAAATTTAATCAAGTTATCTTAACTTTATAGACATTTTATAAAATTTAAGATATAAAACATGTGATGTGACATTGATTAAGACTGTTTCTACAGTGTCACTTAATTAACCATCACCTGAAGTTTGGAAATTTTTAAGACATTTCCAAAATTTGAAAATTATGCAATGTTTACAGTATTTCGGTTGAAATAATACAGTAATGATGGATTTATTGTCAATTTTCGCTAAGTAACCATTGGAAAAAAAACACAATGATGCACGCAATTATGACAAACTGTTGTCAAGTTTTTAGAAAGAGTAAGTTTAATCGAAACTTATCTTCTTTCTCGTGTTACTGTGTCTTGGTAGTCTAAGTCTCCACTCAAACAATTATTGATCGTGAACTCGACATTTCTCAAAAGTTTGATGTCGATTCCAGCGTGTCCATGAAATTTAGAGGAAAATCTCATCAGGTCAACTTTTGAATTTCGAATCACATGCAGAGTCAAAATAACAATGGGAAAATGTCTATTTTGAACCCATTTTTAAAATTTTATTCGATAAATTATAAATTAATTTGGACGCAAAATGCCATAACGGGATTACAATAGAATTTGTTTATATAAAAATACAACAAATGCATTAAAATTCAAATCAACCATGCTGCACTGCAAGATAAATAGCACAATTTCAAACTGCTAAAAAAAGCAGATCTGAATAAAAAAATAGAGCTTCGGATGACGTCAAAAATTACAATAAAATTTCAATACAGTTCAATTATTAAGCATCCCAAAAATGAAAATAATACTTCCAAGTTCCCACCCCTCCTTTTACAATTATATTTGGAAACTAACATTTTGGCTTTTTAATGTATGCACGTTCTGCGTGCTCAAGCTAAACGCCACCTTTTCAACTGGAATGCTATAATTGTAGATAAACTATGAAATTATGCTTAAGAGGACAATTCAACATGCATGTCCAAATAATAAACAAGCAAGTTACCAAAAAAAGTGTAATTAAATTGGACAAATTCCTGAATTTTAGCATTTTACGTAATGGTAGGAGATTATATTTCCATGTCAGCAATGTTAGAAATTTCAGGAACATAACCTGATGTACATGTATATGAAAATACACAAAGAAATGAATGCATGTCCAAATAATAAACAAGCAAGTTACCAAAAAAAAGTATAATTAAATTGGACAAATTCCTGAATTTTAGCATTTTACGTAATAGTAGGAGATTATATTTCCATGTCAGCAATGTTAGAAATTTTAGGAACATAACCTGATGTACATGTACATGAAAATACACAAAGAAATGAATATTCGTCATTATCCTCCAATGTACATGTATCAGATATGCAGCAGATTTGGCATCACCCGCATTTTCATTCAAGTTTAAAATTCGCAGCATTTCCACGTACATTTTGTTGTAAATTAAACATACTGCATACTGTACATGTATATAAATTAAAATTGCAGACATTTTAAAAGATTCCATTTTCAATTGATCGTTCAACAAGAATCAACATTAATGATTTTGAATTTTTATGTCAGGCTAAAAAGCAGTTTAATTCACTGAGAAATGCATCCAATTTTTCGAATGCGGAAACGCTGAGGTAAGACTATAGCTGCCGAGTAAGATAATTACTTGCATATCATTACGAATATAATGTTTAGCACCCTCTTAATAAAGCAGTTCGTATAAGTGAAATTTCGATGGATCGTCCACACGTCGTCTTAGATCTACTCGGACACTAAAGCCAACAGTTGTATTAAAGTCGAGATCGCACATAACGTCAACACGCTCCTTTCGGACAACATCAGCCAGTCGAGAGAGATGTTGGAGCAGAGGAGAGTGCGGGCCATCCGGGCGGAAGTCAACCTGCATGACTTCCTTCAGGCCGTTACACACCGCATCAGCGACCGAGACAGGAATTCCTTTACGAAGAATTCGATGATATAGCACGTGGTTAGAAGGCCCATACTCGCCACCCATTGACCACCATTTGATATGGCAAAACACTCGCAAAACATGAAGTTGGACATCGCGCACCCATTCTGGAGCCGAGAAGTAGTTGGTGTGAAAGGTTGGCCGACACATTATGTTGCACTCGATCGTGTGACCTTTCATGTAGTCCGATTTCAGACATTCGGAGGTGCAGTAGCAAACAGTGTTGCAATTTCCGCACCATACGTTGGTCATCGTTGGATTATTTATCGGAAGGAAGCAATGGTAGCAGCGCGATTCCCGAAAACAGCTCATCAGGCATCTGACGACACCCAGTTGTTCATCGAGTAGGGGCTCATTTTTGAATCCAGGATTCATTGCCTGCCATGAAAAAAAAAATTGTAGAAGTTGTTTTAATCGCATCTGTACCAGAGGCATGGTTTTGGAATCACTCCACATTGAACCTCATGAAGCCTTGTACAGACTGCAGCAAACATGTTCTCCAAAAATGTGTTTGTTGTAAAATAAGCATGGATTAGACATCTTCCCTGACTTTTCCCGACCCAAATTTACCACTTTCCCTTCCTGCTTATTATAATTTTTTTACTATCACAAGTATTTAAAAGTGTATTAAAAAGTATTTTAAGTGTACAACTTGGGAAAATCAGGTTTGACCATAGTTTTTTTGCGAATTTGACCTCGGGAAAACATGAAAAATTTCGTACTCGGGGAAAACATGGAAAATTTTGAAAATTTGTGTTTGGGGAAAACGTGGATCACATTGAAATTTCAATGAATTAAAGGTCTGGAACTTTAGACAATAGCATCAATTTGATTGACTTTATACCTTTGTACCCTATTCCAGACCTTTCACTGTGTGATCTTTGTTCATGACCCAGAAAAGCCATTTCAGTGATCACAAATTTTGCCCTTGCTGAAATATCACATTGTTTAAAAATCTAGGGCAACCTAGCTTTTCAGCTGCATGTATTGAACTTCAAAGAAATGGGGGAAGTAGTTTTGATGCCCCCTCTTTGTTCTCACGCCTTTGAAAGACATTCATGTATCTCCTCTACATTAGATTTTTTTTCGAATATCACCAAAACTTCTCACATCCCTGATTTGAGATTAACTATTAATTTCCTCACAAATCGCTTAAATCAGTACTTTTCCGTGACTTCCCAGGTCGGCAGCAACCCTTTAAATGTGCTTGTGAAAAAATAGTGTACACACCACCAAGACAAACAACAGTTTGACAAAAACAGAATGGAGGATACCATGTTGATCAGCCATTAAGGTATACTGTAGCTATATAATTAGCAATGAGTCATGAGCAATACTATGCAAAATTGAATTTTCGGCATTGGCAGTGACATTTTTGAAAATGTTTTTTTGTATTTGGCCACACGTAACAATTTCTTCTAAGATCACTCAAAATACGATCCTCAATTCATTACGTAAAAAATGGCATGCGTTTTCAGACATTCGCACATAACCCCGAAATCATTAAAATATTGCTGAATTTAAATGTTGCGATATAGCCATCTGGGTAAACCAATCTTTCCAAACAGCAGACAAAAACCGTCCCATACAGCAGACGAAAACCGTCCCACACAGCAGACGACGTTTCCAAACAAACACTTTTTTCTTTCATATTTACCACCACTTAAGAAAACACCAAAACAGTTTTGTACCGACAAAATGTTTGCTGTTTGCTAGAAATTTTCGGGGAAAACATTCTGAGAAAACAGCAACTGGTTTTATTTGCTATTTGCTGCAATCTGTACCAGGCTTAAGATGGCTCCCAATTTCAAACCTTATACAGTATACTATCAATTGTTTTTTTTTTGTTTTTGTTGAACTCGTCCAATTGATTCGATGCAGTCTGAATGCTTCCATTGCATTCATTCATCACATTTTGCATCAATTATCATACTAAATAATGTAGATTGAATGCGAAAATTGTCTGCAACACTTGATGTAGTAAAGTCCATTCATTGTGTGATATTCTGTGCATACGCTTTCTATGCGTATTCATGTACAATGTACACTGTATATCATTTTGATTCATGCGCTTTTTAATTAGGAGACATTTCATTCGTCAAATTATTCGGTGAACATGGATATTATTATTATTATATTATACAGTATAATACACTGAAAAAAAAACTAGATGTTGGACATGTAAAAGTAGGCCTATATTGTTATTTCAGAGCTTGCGTTTCAAGTTTTTGACATTGCAGATACTGTCTAGCGTTTTAAGACAGCCTTCTTACAAGGAAACGAATTTGCTAGAAAGCATTTAATTAGCCCTTTCAGTTACTGTATATTAGAGCAAAAACGAGACATTTGTCAAAACATTAACGTTACAAAAACTTACGATTTGAAGAGCGAAAATCCAACAAATCCTCTCAGTGATCAGTCCAGGAACATTTGTAGTACTTTGTACTTTCGTAGCGAGTAGACATAAGGGGTCTCCCCTCACAATTTAACGGGTTTTGACGAACGTTGAAGCCCTTGGAGTGACACATAGGGGGCTATGAGTGACGATATAAAATCCCCCTATCATGATAATGACAGCCACGGAGCTCCCCAGGTTGAATTTCCCGCGTTCACATGCTCAGGTTGCGAGCGCCTTCAAGCGGTAAAAGTATTGTGCAGGGCAGGCCAAAAGTCCAAAACGTCCTGGGAAAAAACGACAAAAACACGTCAACCATTTGATAGATGTGAGAAATCGTCTGGGGAAATGGTTTAGCCTGTACCAGTGCAATTCATATTTGACGAAATGATGGCCATTAGAATGCCATCGAATGTTTTGGTGACTCCTCATTGAACCTTCTAAGATGGCTGCCAATTTCAATCAGTTAATGTTGTTGTGCGAATTTGTTCAATTGTCGAAGTGCTTCTGCTGCAGACATTCATCGAAATTTGAATCACTACAGACCCTTATAAAATAAAATCAAATTTCTATGCCTAAAATGTCAGCAGCGTTGAGCGCTTGTAAGAAAGCCGTGTTCATCTACTGAATCCTTTTTGTCATGTACACGTGATTAATCATAGTTTCCAACGTCTATACAATGTAGGCCTACATGTTTTCCAAATTTCATTTCGACTCATTTACTTTTCATTCGTCGGTTTTTATTTGAAATATAAATTGTATGAAAAGCACATTATGAAAAAATAATACTGTATGTTGGACGTGGCCATGTAGCTTCTATACTGTTATGTCAGAGTTTGCTTTTCAAGTTGTGGGACATTTCGGCGATAATGTTAAAGAACAACTGGTGGCAGAGTGGTATCATTCTCGGCTTGCATTCCAAGTTTCCAACCAAGGTTGGGCCCTGGTTCGAATCCTGGATTTTCATGGATTGATGGTTTTTCGTGGTTTCCCAAAATTTCCCTGGTGAGTTCTGGGATAGTTTTCCTTTCCCATCCCTTTCTCCTCCATGTTTAGGTTCTTCCCCAACCACCCATTGTGAAATATATTTCGCTAACATTGTCGGTCCGAAAGCCCGGTTGAGAAACCTGTGAATCCGATCATATGTCAGGTAAATCTCATAACCATCACTTCTATTGAAGTACATGTAAGTCGGTCAGTAGTCAGGACCGAAAATGAAAATTACTAACAAAATGAATAACAAATTATGGGCACTCAAACATACAGTATGCTTTATGAAAAGCTAGCCTTGGCAGTCGAACTCAGATTGCACGGCTTCAAAACAACGATATACTGCATTTAAATGAATTTTTTAAACCAATTAGCTTACCGATTTTGCACAAGTGACTTCCCGGCTGCAAAAATACGATTCCTTGATACAGTTTCTGTTCGAGTGCCCCGATTATTAACTTATATTGTAAAAGACAGTTTGCTCAAATGGCATAAAACTCGCACAGTGCTGTTTTCTAATGACGTGTACTTGTCCAAATTCATAAAAATCCAGCGAATAACGGGAATTACTCCGCTAAATGACGGCTCAGTAAGTTGACGGTCAATAGTATAGGGTCAGATTGAAGTCCACATTCTTGAACAAATTACTGTACATTATATCTAATCCCATACGGATGTAATCCAATGGTCGAAATAAAACATTCGCGGCCAAAGCGTTAGTTGACAAAGGTCAACGTTTATTCAAATATGATAATCATCTTGATGAACATCAAGATGATTATCATATTTGAATAAACGAGCTAAAATACATGTACTATATTTGTATCATTGGATATATGAATTCTTATTTTAATTCAAAAGGTTTTTAATTTGGAGTTAGACCTACATGTATATGTAAATAAAAAATTCCACATTGGTATTCACAATAAAAACGACATGGGCCAGATGGTTTTACTGTAGTATTTTTTTTTTCAAAAAAAAACATTCATATTGATACAGGCTAAGAGCCGGAAAGTAACGGAATTAGAAGCTAATAAAAAAACGCGAATTTTTCAAATTTGACAAAAAAGATCATACAGTAAAAATATTATTACTTATTTAAAACGGATTATTACTTAAAACTTAATGACGGTTTACTGCAACAGCATGCAAAATAGCATTAAAAATGATGCTACGTAGCCAGTAGCACCTTCTTATGGTTCTCCCCATATATCCAATAGTAATGGCTGGTATTCGATTTTTTTAGGGTCAGCTACAACGAATGAACCTGATGTGGTCAGATCGGTATCGTTTTTATGGTTACGGCGCTCCCTTTGGACAACATCGGCCAGCAGAGTGAGATGTTGGAGAAGAGGATGGTGCAAGGGATTCTGGCGGTATGGTGTCTTGATGGCTTTCGCCAGGTTGGAACTCACCAAATCAGCGAACGATTCAGGAATTCCTTCCTGAACGATTCGGATGTAAAGCGCTGTGTCAAGCTCATGTCGAACACCGCCACCATGTGGCCTCAATTTCAAATAACAAAACAGTCGCAAAACGTGCAGTTGCATGTTCTGCACCTTTTCCGGCACCAAGATATGATTTTTTTTAAATGTCTTTAGTCTCATTATGTAGCACTCCATCATGTGAGCATGTAACGCATCCAATCGCTGACAATTAGTGCTGCAGTAGCAAACAAAAGTGCATTTGGGGCACCAGATGCTGTCCCTCGGGTCATGACTAGACCTTCTACCGTGGCAATGGTAGCAGCGAATATCCCGCAAACTGCTTTTGAGACATTTGAGGAAAGTCGTTTGATGGCCGGACGGAGTCCTGGTTTCAGACATAGAATCCATTGCCTGCAATGAAAAAAAATTGGAGATTTTGTAATCTAGCATCAGTACGCGAGGCTGCCTCGATGCAGTTGGGGTGACTCCCACATAAGGTGTGCTGGTGTGGGAACCCTTTAAATGTGCTTGTGAAAAAATAGTGTACACACCACCAAGACAAACAACAGTATGACAAAAACAGAATAGAGGATACCATGTTGATCAGCCATTAAGGAGCTAACACGCAGCAACATTAGCAAGAATAAAAATGTCATGTGGGGATTTATTCGAACTGTCCACAATGTGCGCGCTATAGATGACGCATCATTTGATGATCTGGAAAAAGAAATTGAACGAGAGACAGAATTAAAAGGGTTACTTGAAGAATTAGAAAGTTTTGATTGACCTGTTTTTGGTCTATCACCGGTACTTTTTTTTTGCTTTTTCCGTCTAAAACAACGGATCAGCTAAACAATGCGTAAGCTGACACTCATTTGAGTGTGTGCTGGCTATACAAGCAAAACTGAATGTTCGGCATTAACAGTCAAATTTTTGAAAATGCTTCTTGTAGTTGGCCACTCGTAGGACGATATCTTATACGATATTCATACTTATATCTACATGTATATTCATTTCGTAAAAAAATAAATGGCATGCGTTAACTTTCACAAATTTACACATATTACACTGATATCATTAAAATATTACTGAATTCAAATGTTTTGATAAAGCTATGTGGGTATCCAAATATTTCCTGTTTGCTCAGCGAACATTCTGAGCAAACAGCAAATACAAACACGGATTTTGTTTGCTATTTGCTGCAGTCTGTACCAGGCTTAAGATGGCTCCCAATCACAAACCTTGCAGTATACTATCAATTGTTTTTTTTTTGTTTTTGTTGAACTCGTCCAATTGATTCGATGCAGTCGGAATGCTTCCACTGCATTCATTCATCACATTTTGCATCAATTATCAAACTAAATAGATTAGATTGCATGCGAAAATTGTCTGCAACATTTGATAGGAGGCAAAGTCCATTCATTGTGTGATATTCTGTGCATGCGCTTTCTGCGAGTATACATGCATAATGTTTACCATTTTGATTCATGCGCTTGTCAATTAGGAGATATTTCATTCGTCAAATTATTCGGTTAACATGGATATTATACAGTACAATACACTGGAAAAAAATATGATGTTGGACATGTAAAAGTATATTGTTATTTCAGAGCATGCGTTTCAAGTTTTTGACATTGCAGATACAGTACTGTATAGCGTTTTAAGACAGCCTCCTTGCATGCAATGAAACGAAATTGCTAGAAAACATTTAATTAGGGGCATTCGAAATATACCAGCTAGTTACTGTATATTAGAGCAAAAACGAGGCAACAAAAACTTACGATTTGAAGAGCGAAAATCCAACAAATCTTCTCAGTGATCAGTCCAGGAAAATTTGTAGTTTCGTTTCGTTGCAAGTAGAAAATATAAGGGGTCTCTCTTCACAATTTAAAAGGTTTTGACCTACTGTAACAGAACCGCAGTCCTAAGCCCCAATACGGATATGCATGTAAATCCGGAAAAATTCTCCCTCCCCCCCCCCATCCTAATTGCTGACCATCACCCCAATTAGGGATTGACCTATACCAAAGCGACGTCTAAATTTAAATGACCTTTTTGAACCAAATTTGCCCGACAATCCACTTGTCATTATACTGACAGACACGGCGCTCCCCAGTTTGAATTTCCCGTTTCGACATAAGATCGCGAGCGCCCTCAAGTGGTAAAACTATTGTACAATGCGGGCCAACACAAAAGTACTATTACACTGAGTCTGGAAGAAATCGACAAAAAAACAAGTCAACCATTTGATAGACGTGAAAAATCGTCCGGTGAAATGGTTTAGCAGTCACCAGTGCAATATGTGAGAGCCGAATGGTAAAGAAAATAGAAGCAAATAAAAAACGCGAATTTTTAAAATTTTCCAAAAATGATTATACTGTACAAGTACTGTACTTGTATGTTATAAAAAGATTATTACTTTGTTATAATGGATTTTTACTTAAAATTTAATGGAATTTTCTGCAACAGCTTAGCGTATGCAATGGTTTTAATTTAATAATCATTTAAATTTTTTAAGAAATACAGTTTATAAATTTCGAGAATTGTAAAAACTGCACTGTATACAACGTGTATTCGCTCTAACTACCCATTAGGAAAAAAATACTGAAAATACGACAAACTGTTGTCTAATTCATTGAAAGATATGGATGTTTATTGTAAAGTTATCCACTTTATTGCGCTGTTATATGTTCACGATTTTTACACTTCAAAAATGTTGCTCGAAATATAAAAAATTGCCCATTGCTCGCAACAAATTTCACAAATATTACAGAAGATATTTTTTATCGCATCAGTAAAAGAGGCTGCTTCCATGTTGTTGGGAACTTCAAAAGATGGCGCCTAATTTCAAACTGTCAATTGTTAAATTTTTCCAACAAATCTCAACAGGTCAACTGATGCATTTTTATAGCACCGTGCTGAACAAAAAAAGCAGTGGCACACGAACTGTTTTAATTAAAAAAAAGTTTGACTCAAAATGCAATAACGCGATTACAATAGTATCATAAGTATTTATAAAAAGACAGCATGTATGATAAAATTCAAAGCAATAAACTTGCATTGACTAGCAAATTGTATAGAATTTCATATACCGGGTTTTTATCGTAATTTGTCCAATATCTTTTAAAATATATAGTAAATCGTAAAAGGTATCAGAATTCAAGATTAATAATATCAACTTGCCTTTTAAATAATGCGAGAATGAAGGGGCCCTATGGAAGGATCCCTTTGTAATTTTAAATGGGCACACCCATTTTTTTGTATAGATTATGAATCTGCACTTAAGACACAATAAGTTTTTTTATAAAAGATTTTTTTTGCCACCATCTTAGATGTTGCTGTAATCAATGTTAGAATTCGTGTAATACGCCATTCATTTCATTCAACAGGTATAGCAGTGCAATGCTTGTTGAAAAAAAGTGATTGGCGACATAGATTACAGCAATATCGAAGATAATGCCAAAAATATTTTAGACAAAACTTATCTTAAATTGCGGCCACTTGGTGGCATTAGTCGACATGAGCTTCACACAATGTTTTACATACGAATATTTCAAGAAGGAATTCTAGAATCGATCGCCGATTTGATGTCTTCCTCCCTGGCGGAAGTCTTAAATACAGACTTCCACCATGATCCCTTAATTGCACCATTATATTCTACAACACATCGCTATGCTGACCGGTGTTGTCCTACGGGAACGCCGTATCATTGCACACAGACATGAAACCAATCTAACACCAATTGGTTGGTTCGTTTTCGCTGACCCTACAAAAAGGGAGTATCAACTTTACGATCCACGTTTACCTTTTACCCCAAACGAAGTGTCGGCCGGAGTGGGCCTTTTTACATATTAGTCAAAAACTTGTGGTTTAAAATGAGCACTCAGCACGTGTTCATTAAACCAACCAACCAACCAGTTTTTGATTGAAAACAAAATTTCCTGTTTTTTAATGTTTTAAAATTGAATGTGTATTTTTTTTAATGCATATATACAGTATCTGTTTTTTTTTGGTCTCCATTTATCATGATTTGTCCAATATCTTTTAAAATAGTAAATCGTAAAAGTTATCAGAATACAAGATTAATAATACTAACTTGCCTTTTAAATTATGCGAGAATGAAGGGTCCCCCAGCCTCCTTTGGGGGATCCCTTTGTAATTATATGTGGGGACCCCTATTTTTTGTAGATTATGAATCTGCACTTAAAACAATTCAAATAACAAAACAGTCGCAAAATGTGCAATTGAATGTCCCGCATCTCTTCCGGCACAGAGCTGGGATTGTTTTGAAATGTCAGTCGTCGCATTACGTAGCACTCCATCACGTGACCCTTCAATTCAATTCAATGTTTTACCCTACAATCAGCAAGTGAATGCCATGTGGTAGGGGGGACGAGATAGGTGGGAGCCTATTGGTCCCTGTGGAGCTGCACCGCACGCAGTAGCGGACAATTAGCAGGAAGGCAGTTCCATCGTCGAATGGCCCACAGGAAAAAGGACCAATAGTAGGAATCTGACCCAGCTCGGAGTTCGATCAAGGGATTTGGATGAG
>JAQGBX010005208.1:0-14037 GCA_034698745.1 Megaphyllum sjaelandicum | reverse complement strand
TTCTAGATGACGTCATTTTTCCACATTCTTGCGATCATAATGACGTCATTTTTTGGTCATCTTTTTGGGTCATTTTTCGGTCATAATGACGTCGTTAATGACGTCAATGACTGACGTCATTTTTTGGTCATTTTGCTACGTGGGCTATGTCTTCGCTTGACATTCTCATGGTGGCCATCACCGAGCAGGCAGAATCCACCTCCCACTTGTTGGAGTAGGCACGTCACTGGCAATCGCCTATTACCACAGTGCCAGAACTTACCTGTGCTCCAATAATTGAAGTGTTAATCGCATCTACTCTTTATAGGCGTTCATGGACAACCTGTCCTTGTTCCTGCGATAACCCCGTCGAAGCATTAATTTTCGATTGTGACAACGTCGAATTTCCTTGATTTTTTCCAGGTCTGGGGAAACCATGTACATTATTCATGAGGATAATTGTAGTGGATTTTGAGGGAATTTAGGGTAGCTGAATTTGACGCAAACTATCCAACTGAATGCACAAGTTTTTATTTTCATGATAACCGCTGTACAAAAACAAACCACTTTCCCATTAGTTTGACTGCTAATTTATGCATCGTTTGATCTGGGAGGCACTTTCCAGGGGGGGATAGACTGTTACGCTCAAAGGGGGATGCATAGCGCTAAGGCAATATATATCTGAATTTTACAAACCCATTATTTAAATAAAAAAAAACGAAAGACATCTGGAAACAAGCCCCGCACCTTAGCGCGCAAGGTAGCAAATAAAAACAAGCATTCTGCTAAAATGGCAACCGGGTTTTGGAGGCCCTATGAATAAAACCTATAGTAAAAACGTACTTCTCGGAAAACTTCCATTAAAAATATCAACCAGTAAGCGCGCGCAGCAGCCTCCATTTCCTGACAGTCAATTATTTATAACATGATAACAGCTGCTTAGTAAATGAGTCATTTCCGGGTTGAGTTTCCAATAGAGTGCCATTTGGCTCGCTGAACCAAATGCTCAAAACTTGATCAAATTTGGGGTGCAAGAGTAAAGTCGGGTCACCGGTAAGTTAGTGCAACTGCAGAAATTTCGTCCAGGATGTGTGAAAGTGCGCAGCAGTTCACAGCCAAATGCATTTCATTACATTGTCTAAAACAGTTTGATGACGTCTACGGAACTAGGAAGATTTGAGGACTGTCCCGAATCAAGCATTTTCTCCTCAAAATACTTTTTTTTTTCGAAAATGGAACACAATACAAACCTTGCACAAAATGCTTGCGACATCAACATTTAGAACAAGTACTGAAACAAATTCTTAACCCTGGCCCAAAATGCGTGATTTCCTGAATTTATCCGCAAAGAGGTAGTGCTACAATAAGTACATCGTTTTATCCACAACTGTAGCGGAGCCTGCTGCAGTTGACATTTGCTCATGCTGCGAGCAAGAATAAAAATACTAAAAATTTACCAGAACGACCATTTAAAATGTAATGGTGCATGGCAGTTTTGCGTTCAATACCCATAATGGTAAAAAGCATTGAGATTTAAGTTTCCGGTGCATTTTACTAGCGGTGGGCGACATTGCGGGTGGCCGACGTACGTTGCCGACAGTTTCTGCGCACCTCCCTACTTTTTGGACGAAATTTCTGCAGCTGCGGATTTGGGGGATCAAAGTTCACAGCTCAGATCAAACCAATTTTTTTCGCTACGCTGGGTCGTGTTGGGCACTCCTAGACGGGCGGCGGGCCGAACCTGTACTGCAGCATAGGGTCAAGTGAGCGAGCAAAGTTGTTGCTGAGGGCGCACTGGTAATCCTCCTCGTAGACGGGGACCAGGCTGGCGATGCCGAGGAGCAACAGCATAAGTGCCTGTATGGGCAGCGAGGCCCTCATCACTCGACCCAAAAAGCGTCCGCAGCGGTTTAGCGTGGATGGCGAAGCCTCGCTCGAACCACCAGGTACCTCATCGGGACTGTAAAAGCAAACAAAGTCAAGAGGTCATCACTCAGCACAGTGGACTGCTTTGAGAATGCCATGCAGGAGGGTGTTGGCAAGCCATGTGACAAAATTTTTTGTCAATGCTAACATTCTTTGGTGGTACAGCGTTTAAGTCATCTTCGATGTTGAACACTAGGCGTACTTCATTCAATGAAATGCAATGGATGAAGTAGATGGATTGGGTAAGGAACACGTTCATGGCCAATTTAATAAGGATCTATCCCAGCATTCGCCTGGAGGGATTGGGGGAAACCATGAAAAACCACAATCAGGCCAGATGGCCAACCCGGCAATTAAACCCGTGTCCACCATTCAGCCAAGCATCTTGCTCGGTGTCTCATCAAGTGTTGGTTACAGGCAAATTTAACTTTCAGGTACATGCATGTAATCGTATTACTTAAAATAGGGGGTCAATTTTTTAAAAGTTAAAGGATGACCTTAAAGGTTACATGAAACAGACTAAGATTTGTAACCTAGGGCTCGGAAGTCCAGAATCAGTCGCCAGTGATCATGCAAGCGTGTCTGGGAACTTCTTATCTACTCATGACAGCTGAAAAGCGAGGAAGGCAAGTGGTCGTGCAGAAAAGCAGAACAAAATATGAAATGAAAACAAAATGTGAGAAAAATATTTACATTTCTGGGGACATGGGAGGAGGGCTATCTCCATTCTGGGAATCGTCATTCTCCAAAAACTAGAGAAAGCACATACAAAAATAATAATCAACAACAAGAGCGGTGTTGAAAGAGAAAGAGAAAACAATAACTTTAGATTCGTAAATAAATTGTGTGTAGGAATTCTTAACATAGCAGTGTGTGATGGAAAAAAAAGTGCCATAATCGACTCACCAAGTGACTGAAGTATTTTCGAACCGTTTTAAATTAAGTCGAAACTTCTAAATTCAACATGCATTTCGTGCAAGTTAGCTCTCTTTTCGAGCTCCAACATCACTAACTACACTATCTTTTTTCAATCGTGTAATAAAAAACTAACTTAGCCGCATATTTTGACATAAAACCAGCGAGAAAATTTTCCTTGGTGTGACATGTACATGTAGTTGCCAATATGCCAGAAATGTTAAGTAATTTACTGCGATTTTAGGCGTGTTAAGCAAAGTTAAAGCAAATTTCTCAGATAGAAGCTTTAAGAATTACGTGTGCAAAAAAGAATGCCTTAAAAATGGGTTGACAACAGAAATAATTAACTTTCCGTGAATTTTTTTACAACCAATTAGTGTCGATTTTGCAAAGCTTCTATCTGATGTGTACCGCTAAAAAAATTCAGACATGTACATTAATTGAATAATTTTCCACTTTATGTGTGTTAATTTTGAATCGTACATTTTTTAAATTTGAAATTGATTTATCAGACACCGCATCTGGCGTTTTTAGGCGTTTCGGAAAAATCTAAAGCATATATTTTGAGAATACATGACAGTAAAAAATGGTTTCACTTCATTTGTAATATACAAATACGAGGGGTGCTCATTAAGCTACAATAATGTTTTTTTTAACGGCCATATGGATTTTAATGAAATTTGTAGGAAAAATTCTTCATCATTTCTGAACGTATTTCAACATTAAAACACATGTATTTCAAAAATTGCAAGTGCTTAATATTCGAAAGCAAAGATGGAGTCCGAGGAGATAGTGACTTAGCAAAGGTCTGTTGTTCATTTTTTAACTTTCGAAGGCATTTTAGGTTTGGTTGGTTGGTTTGTGGATTTTTAACGTTGGCCTATTTCTGCACACGAGGGCAAGGCATTTTAGGAGCAGAAATGTGTGAAATGTTTAAGATCCGAGTAATGTACAAATGTTTGGGCTATGAGTGGATTGAAAAGTTAAGAAATGGACAGATAACTGAAAGATGCTCAGAGAAGTGGAATGCCAGTGTCTGCCAGAAATGCTGATTTGGAAGCTGTGGCATACACGTTTTTGGAACAATGACAAAAATGCATCTCCCAAAATGGAATTTTTTTATAATAATAGATGACGTTTACATGTATTTCTCTACCAAATTTCTTTAAGATCCATACAGCCGTTTGTTTAAAATGACCGTGGAAACCTAATAAACACCCTCGTAGCAAGGTCTCCTGAAAGTATTCCACAGTTAGGATTGAATATATTTTTCTACTAAGGGTAAAAAAGTGAATTAACTTCATTTTTGGCATATTTGCATACTAGAGGGTAACTTATTCAAACTTTGTAACATTTTAAAAAATGGCACTACAAATTATACTGCTATATATAGTTATAATGAATCTACGTGAAATTTGGCGGTTACTACACCCGTACGTTCAATAGCACCCAGTTTCCATCCCCCGAAATTAAAAACTAGACGGTCAAAAAATTAACTAAATTTACCCATACCTGTTTAGACAGCATCAGCATATTATTAGACATGCAACTTTCACAGTCGGACCTTATTAGGTTGGCTCTTTCGGACTAAAGAAAAATAAATGAACACTTGAGTTAAAACGCCATGCCTACTATTGCCACAATGGTTACACGGCTACATAATATTGCATAGCGAGTGATGTTCGGCGCAGAGCTTACCGGTTCGACATCAGCAGCTTCCAGGATCCTATTTAACTTGACAATGTATGCCTCGCAGAGAAGCTTCAGGATCTGGATGCGCTGGGCAAGTATGGCGATTTTCTCGCTCGTTCGGATTTCCTGGGGGGACGACGCCGTGATGAGCAGCTGGCTGGCCATCTCCTGCAGTGCCAGCACCTTGTGTTCACACTGCTCTAAATCCGATTTTAGCTCCTAAAGGATGAACAGACACGCAGATACTTGAGCATGACTGTTCAACAATGTGTGCATTGAACTACAATTCCTTAAAATTTACCTGGCCATTTTAAGAAAAAATAACCAATTTACGATATTACAACTGAACTTCACCAGTTTTAAGTCTCACATAACTGTAATTTCATTCTTAGTACAAATTTTTCGCTGTTTATTCAAGTTCAATGTTAAAAACAAATTTGAAGGTATAAAAAATTACGCCTTTCACGATTTCTTTAATGAAACAATTTTCTAACTCAAGTGAAAAAGTGCCACCATAAAATGTTATGGTGACACTTTTTCTCTTAATTTAATATTTATGCCATTTTTTCACCATAAAAAAACTAAGAAAACGTTACATAAACTGTTTAAAAAGTGATGTAAGATTGCATTTATTGGGCAATATTTACAGAAAAAGCGACTTAAATATTGCAAATAAATGACATACAAATTTCACTTTTATTGTACTATTAATGCGATATTTCCGCAAGCTTTGTTTTCTTATACCGCAGATGACTAGTTTTAATGCAGAATTATTGCAGAATGATTACTGATTGCACTTTTTAACTTGCACATTTATGGTGGCAGATATTCTCTGGGAAATTTTTGAAAACTAGTAAAATTTCAGGGAATTTACTTTCCATATACATAGTTCCTATACATTTTATCACGGAGATATGAGATTCACTTACGATAAATCTGTCCCTTTTTGCTGCCATGGTCAGCATGTCAGCACTGACGTCCACAGGTTCGGCCTGCCGAATGGAACGTTCAGACCTTTGCAGCCACTCCAGAAGTTCGTCGATGGTAGCAAGGAAGTCTTTGCACTGCATCAGTGATGCCTGCAATTTCACCTGCCTGGTCACAGCATACTTGCAAAGCTTGTCCCACCTGACGTTGATTTTCTGAAAACCCGCATAAAATTAGTATTAAGCCGATGCAATTAGACAGCATCACAACAGCACAATCCTTGAAGAAGCGCAGTTACCTTAAGGCGATCTCTGATCTTTCTTGCTTCCGCCTTGCTGCCCATCTGCTTCAAGATGTCTTGCTGGCAAAGGTTCAACGACATCAGGATGGCCTTGTGGCTGTCGAGCTCCAGGAGGAATTGCTGAAAACCAATGCAAGACATGGATCAGCAATAAGCAAAAGGTTGTAGGAAGTCAATTACTGCTTGACCGCTTCCTACCTTGTGGACCTGAATCAGACCCTCCAAATCTTCAATGGTTGTAGCAACTTGGCTGTGGTCTGATTGGTGCGCCTCGGCTTCAGAGAGCCACATCTCCAGGGTGGTCATGTCCTTGAGAAATTGCTCCCACTGCCGCCAGGCCTCCTGCAACTGGCGGTCACGTTCCTTGGCATCGAGGTTCTCCCAGCGGCTGATGATAGCTTTTTTGAAATGCGACATTACATGCATTAGTCAAGGGTTTACCGATCCGTGGCAATGAAATGGGGCCATTAAGATGCAATCAGAATAAAGTTTTTGAGACGATCAAAATCAATGAACTGAGAGTAATTAGCAGAAAAATTGAACTGAGAAAATTCAGGGCGAGTCGATCTTTTAGCAGAGCTGCCAGAAGCAAGCTCTTCAAACAATCAATGTTCAAGCTATTTGTTAGGTTTCTTAAAACTGACTTAAAAAAGAATGAATAGATTAGCTGCCATGTATGTGTCATTTGGCCAGACTCCAAGGACTTAAATAAGCCTTGATAGAGATAGGGTGAATTAAATCAGAACTTCAAATAGTCCATTTTTACAATCCGAAAAATATGCAGGTTAGTACTTTTACTTTTAAAACTTCACGAAATTTAAAAGGATTTCCTTTAGATTTGGGTTTAAGTTTCCATGGATTTGGCAATGTTCTAAAATGCTTGACTATTACCTTGTACTGCAGCAGGTACGTAGGTTGGCCCTTGCGGCAATCCTGTCTCTTCGTTGATCAGTTGACTAATGTGCTGCACCAAGTCAACGCTGGAATGGCAGGACGCCAGTAGGTTTTTCTGCGCAGAAAAAGGTGAGAAGTATCAACAGAAGTGTCTCAAAAGCCAATAAACATTGTCAGACTGAACGAGGTGCTTTACATGCTCGTCGAGGGCGCCTTCCAGTGCTGCTCCATATTGGATCTTCCTACCCAGCGACTCCTCCATGCGGTCAAGGTACTCTCTGCTCTCGCGCAGTGCCAGCTCCAGATCGCGCATGTAAATCTCTGTGTTTGTGAGCATGATCTCTTCTGGTGGGGACTCTTCTAATTGTGCACCGGTGCTGTCAGTAGACCGCTGACTAACATCTCCCTCCTGAATTTGAGCAGCTTCTGCATCTGTTATTTCCAGCGTCATTGCCTGACTGGAGCGGTCGACTTGCACCAACTGCTCTTCCTAGAGTTCAACATTACGGATTTTTAAAAAATTATGTTTTGTTGTGGATCTTACACTACATATTTAATATAAGAACTTTTAGAAAAACTTAAAAAATTACATTTTTATTTAGGGGTTAAGAAAAAATAAATTTTGTAACAGAAAAAAGTTTTTTATAATAAACGTTTAAAAAACTGACCAGTTTCATAAATAACCAAGTAAGCTAAATGAAGATAGGGGAAAATACTTTCTTGAGGGCAAGTAGTTAAACTTGATTTTTAGGGAAATGGATTATTTTATGACAATATATTTTTGCTGGAATAAAATACTGTTCCCAAAGTTTCCGATTAAGCTGAGTGCCAAGTAGTACGAAGAAGCCGAACTTACTTTTTCGACCTCAAACTGCATCTTCAGGCGGTCCGTCCATACGATACATTCCTTCTTGTGCAAAGAAAACTCTTGCATCTCAACCTCCACGACATTGCCCATCTCATCATTTAGTCTCTGGTCCTTGAGGGCTTGGCCTGACTCGTTAAACTTGGACATGCGACTGTCCTCGATAGAAAGGACATCCTTTATTTCCTGATGACAAAATAAGTCGATGGAATTAACTATGTGTAATTTGGGGTCAAGGAAGATAAACTGTCATAGATAAGGGTAGGTTTTATGGAGCAACACATGTGAACAACATTGAGGCAATTGACCTAAGTTAGGTATATATTCAACCTTGACAAATGTGACCAGCGACGTACGTTCGAATAGATAATTTATCTTTAAATGTTTGACGATTGACACTGCTAAGGTAACACTATACCAGAAATGATAGTAAATTTAAAATATATAACTTGCTTAATAAATATTATTCACTTGAAAATAACTCGGAAACGCAGATGACCTCCTTATGAATTATTGCTGTTTATTTTTAAATAAACGAAAAGCTAAAAATGCACGCTGTTAAGCCAAAGCCGTAAAATCAGCATTTCTGAGCATCTTTCACAATTCAAGTCTGTCCATTTCTGAACTTTTCAATAAGCTCATAGACCGAATGTTTGAACATTACTTGGAAAAAGTTAAAAAATGAACAAAATACCGCTGCTGAGCCACTATCTCCTCGGAATCCATCTTTGCTTTTGAGTTTTAAGATCGTGCAATTTTTGAATCATCTTTTAATTTTGAAATATGACCAGGAATGATGGAAGAATTGTTCCAACAATTCTCATTAAAATCCATGAAGCCATTTAAAAATAAAAAAATGATTGCGGAAACTTAATGAACATCGCTTGTTTACTGATACAATATCATTATCATTACAGGTATAGTGTTTATCACCGAATAAAGTATACTTATTTCAAAAATTTAATTATTTCATCAATTTAAAAAAAGGATTTTAAATGATTTTTAACATCCCTCTCTACACTCTTCTAACAATATTTCAATTATTTTTTTAAATGTTAGAACCCATTTTAGAGACGTTTTTAAGTATAAAACAAGACAGGCCATGAAAACGCTACCCTTACAAAGATCATATTAATGATTTTGATAGGAATAATGATGCTTTAAATTGTAATTTTTTTTCACTGCAAAATTAAATACTGCTTACCTGTAGTTCAAGAGAGATTACTTCGTAATTTCGCGGGGACGGACTCTGCTCCAGCGCGTTCAACCTGCTCTGAAGGTCTGTCACCCAGATAAGAAGCTCCTTCTTCAACCCATTAAACTCGTCCCATTGGTGCAACAGAGTTTTGCGCTGGCCCAGAAGATCAAGCACTTGATGCAGGAAGACATCATATTGTTCGTTGGCAGTGTGAATGCGCTGTTTTAGGGCGTCAGCAGCATCCAGACGATTCTCCTGTGCAAGCTGGTGGTACTGTCTATTGAGTTCTTTGAGTGCGTCATGCTTTGTGAGGATGTTGTTCATCAGTACCTGAAATGAGTTTGAAAAATCAATTTTTTGCAGGATTTGTGATGCATTCCACAGAAACCAAGCATTTTAAAAATCGTGAATTTGGCTTGGATGAGTTATAACTGTTTGTATGATCCCTAATTTGTTCTTAAAGATACCAGTTGCACACCTTAGCAGCAAGTCAAACTACTATTGAGGAGTTATGACACATGCAACTGCACCCAAACCCAAATATGGTATTTACATGTATTCTTTTCAGCAAATTTTCAAAAAGATTTCTTTGGTAAAAATTGAAAAGTTTCAATTGCTCTAAGGGCTCGGACTATTACTGTCGTAAACTATTAAGTTTACCTACTGAACAATTCAGGATAATTAAAGACTAAAATATTTAATTCAATATTCAAGCATTGTTATTTTTATTACAGCCTCAGCATTCCAACGATTGCCTCAAATAGCGAAATCCACTTACGTCCAAACATTTCACGTTTTCGGCCAGGGACGAATGTGATTTCACGCTGGTAGTAGACAAAGCCTTCAGCTCGTTCTGGCTGTAAATTAGCCACTTCTCAAAGTCCTTCTCCAGGCTCAAAAACTGTTCCCACAGGGTCCACGTGGTCTCAATTCTGAAATGGGTTGAGTAATTCAGCAATTTCAACAAATGTGTTGCTTTTATCCAAAATGGGCCATATTCAGTAATTACTTTTAAATTGTCAGTTTCATTAAAAGTTCCCCCAGAAATTTCATTTTCAATTTCCCTGACTTTTTTCCCTGACCAATGACAATGTGAAAAATTCACATATTTTGCAAAATCGACACTGAAAAATATTTTTAAAAACTAACTACAATTTTAAAAACTAACTTTGCATAAAATTTCTTTGATAATGTGAAAATTTTGTAATCGGAAAATGTTTGATCATGTTGAAAATTTGTGATCTGAAAATGTGGAAAATTTTGCAAATTTGTATTCGGAAAATGTGGACAATTTTGCAAATTTGTACTCGGAAAATGCGGACAATTTTGCAAATTTGTACAGTACTCGGAAAATGAGGAAAACTTTGCAAATTTGTACAGTACTCGGAAAATGAGGAAAATTTTGCAAATTTATACAGTAGGCCTACTCGGAAAATGCGGAAAATTTTGCAAATTTGTACAGTACTCGGAAAATACGGAAAATTTTGCAAATTTGTACTCGGAAAATGCGGAAAATTTTGCAAATTTGTACTCGGAAAATGCGGAAAATTTTGCAAATTTGTACTCAGAAAACCTAGAAAATGTTTCACATTTTTACACGGAAAACGTGAAAAATTCGCAATTTACTAAGAAAATAGGCCCCGAGCTAACCAAGTAGAAATATTAATTTTTCCTCGCCATGACTGCGTTGAAATAAGCCATTCTTTCCTGACTTTTCCAGTTTTCCAGGTCTGGGGAAACCCTGCATTACTGTTATTATGAACGACAATTTAAAATTCGTTGGTTCCACATATTAAAAATGTTGTGTAACCATCACAAATTAACTTCAAAATTTATTTCCCCCATAAAGTATGATTCTCCTGTATTCCTTAGTTATTTTAATAAACATTAAAAATTTTTTACATGAAAATTTTTAAAGAATCTAAAATTGAAAGCACAAAAAGCTCCACGATCGAATTTGCATTATTCAATTTTGGATTCTTTTCAAGTTTATTTATTTTATTAAATATAAACCAATGAATTTTTTTTTTTTCATAAAAATGACTTCAGAAAATGAATGAATCATAATTTAAGAGGAGGGAAACAAAAAGCGTTCCTTTAAACGTGAGGGTCACACTAAAAGTTTTATATTGCAATTATTAAATCATGGATTGCCTGAAAAGAATTTATATTTGACAGACTGAAGACCCTTTTTATATTCTGGAGGACTGCAGCTAGCTTGCAACAATTACAACTATCGACAAACTTACAGATCATGTCGTTGCTTCAGGGAACTGCAAATATTGTCCCACTTCCGATTCAGGTTGGCCAGAGCTTGGCTGATGGCTGCCGATTCTCCTTGTGCTCCCCGGCTGTCACAGTCGGCCTTTAGGACTTGGCACAGACTCTGAACAGATACAATGTCGGACTGGTGGTCGTTGATGTCCTGCTGCAAAACCTAAAAAAGAACGAATCAATACTATTATACTGTTATTGGTATACGGGGCTAAAACTGTCCATTTTGAGTGGTCAAAGCTAAACTTGCCTTATGTTCTTCGAGCAACCTCAGTGTTTCCTCTTTTGTACATGTTTCAAAGGAGACGGGCGAAGCAAGATGGCGATCCATATGGTTCAACCAGTCACAAAGCTTGGACATCTGCCTGTCTAACTCCACGATGTCTAACATTATCGCCTGCACCTTTCTAAGTCTAGAAATATGAACAGAACAAATAAGAAAACACACTGGCAAAATGGCGAAATCAGTTCAAAATTCAAAGTAGGCAGAAGATTCAAAGGCGATTTGGCAAAAATTTGCATAAAACCAAAGCTATATGATCACGTTTATAGTGAGATCGTCCCAATTTGCCATTAAAAACCACACCAAACAAGACTTACTTTCGCGTGCACATGTCCTCGAGCCTCTGCCACCCTTCGTTTACTTTGGAAATCTTGGCACTAATGTCTTGCGCCTGTTGCTCATTGCTTGCTATCACTAGTTCCTCGCCTAAAGCAGTGAGCTGCTGTCGCTCAACGTCCTTGTGCCATATTTCCACAAGCCAAACCTAATTGGAAAAGAGACCCCAAAAAGCAAAAATATGTAAGGATGGAAAAAAGAATATTAACAATTGGGATTTTAAGAGCTATAAAAGCGAGCGAGTGGAATGGACGTACATCTTCCAACTTGGCAGCCAGAGATTCGAGGAAGCCCTCGTCCTCATGTGTCAACTTGGTCTCCATAGCCTGCACCCAGATCTGAAACTCTTCGTACTTGGTCTCGAAGTAGTTCCACTTCATTAGCCGCTCATGCAGCAGCTGACGGTAGAGAATGAGAAGATGACTGATCTCAGCACACATCTCCTTGACGAGGAGCACACGCTGGTGCAGGATTCTCATATCCTCTGGTGATACAATCTCGCGCAGCTCTTCATCCTCGTTCAGTAGATCATTGAGCTGGGTACCAATGGATCGGAGGGTCTTCTCATATTCCTGGAAAAAAGATATGATCAAGAAGAGATTGCAGGTAACTGTTCAAATGCCTCATTTTGAAGTTGCATAATTTTTTTTAATAAGATAATGTATCTAACCATATTATTATTTTTAGATTTGTTGTTCTAAAAAATAAATATGATGATACGCACCTGGCAGTTTTCATATGCGCACATTATGTCGCTGTAGTTCTCAGGCATGGCCTCGGTGAAGATTCTGCGCAGATCCTTCAGTTGGTTCTGAATGTTGGTCACAGACTGCTCGCAGTGATTCCACAGAGTCCATACCCGCCTAAGAAAGTCGAGCCACGTCGATAAGCAGGCCTTGATGTTGTTGATGCGTTGCTGCAGGCGACCCACCTCCCCACGGATGGCGGAGACGGTGGTTTCGTCATAGCGGCCGCATAAGGAATGACTAGAGGCCTGCAGAGATTCCAGCATTTTCTCACCCTTCTCCATTGAGTGAAGAACGACCTGTTAGGGAATAAAACGTTTAAGTTGCATTTCTGAGAATGCTCAAAAGATGTGTGCAATTCGGAAACCAAGACTCACCTTCACCTGGGATAGCACCTTCTCCACTTTTTTGATCGGTGCATGTTTAATTTGAAGCTCGAGCCTCTCCTTCTCGGTTTCGATCAGCCAGGTAGAGAGCCTCTGCAGAATGCTCTTGTAATCGTGCCAGAGCCGCAGCCGACTCTCGATTTCTGCTCGATTTGTGTTCATCTCGTTGATGGCGGCATCCCAGTCCTGTTCCAGAACGGTGATCTCCTGCTGCACGTCCTGCCTGCTTTCTTGTGCAACACCCATCAGCATCTGTGTCTCGTCCTTGATGAACCGGCTTTGGCCGACCAGCATAGACTGATGGACCTAGGCAACCAAATATAACATACGGTTGAAAAAAGCCGTGAACTTAGGCATTCCCACAGAGTGTCCCATTCCAGTTTTAGAGAACACTTCGAGGTTGAGAAAGATATTTAATCAAATTATTTAAAGTTGTTGATGTTAATTCAAACAGGATACATACAATATCTACGGCAGTAAAATTATCAACTGAGATTGTGAAGCAGGAAAATTCGAAGGAATTGTTGTTTTTTAAAATTGAAGAAGGAACGTCTGCATGTGCACATATGTGCACAGTTTCAAAATGCACGTGGCGCTGTAAAGAGAGCTAGCGCCACACTATGGGAACCGCTACAGTACTCCGCCCCAGTGACTAACGATATCGATTGGGAAGGTGGATCTGGCGGCCGGAACGACGAGAGACGGTCGGTTGATTTGTGGCGAAATGAATGTGGCGTCCAGATGAATGTGAAGCTGTGGATGTATCGGCATGGATTACGTGGCGTCGGTTTCACGGTGAGCGCAAACTCTTTTCCTCTGCGACATAAGTTTCTGCCACAATGCAGTTAAAATCCATGTCCACGTACAGAAATGCCTGCATATCACCGTGTTCGATGATCCTAGCCATGGCCTACATCGACGGAGTATGACGAAGGAGCCTGGACTACCTGATGCACGTCACGTCTTCGGACCTTTTCTTGGTTCCGATGGCACGATGCCTTCCTTTTGGATGTTTGTGTGAGCATGAGTTAGAAAACTGAAACTTCTCTCGTTTTGGCCGTTTTATTTTCAGTTGGTGGCTTCGAAATTCCTGTACGAGGAAGGGGAAGACGAAAAGGTTTTCAACGACGAATGGGCAAAGGCATCTTCCATGCAACTATTCCGATGTCCAGTATTATCCTAACAATCCAGTGGACCACAACGATACTTCTTCGAACACTCTAGACTTTCGATTCGTCGCAACTTCCATCCGAGTTACACTGTTTTCCCTTTGGAACTGTCCAGTGACAAATCTGACAGTTCTATGCTGCACTAC
>JAQGBX010005207.1:0-14040 GCA_034698745.1 Megaphyllum sjaelandicum | reverse complement strand
GAGAGGAAGGTCTGCCAGCTTCACCAGCCTCATTATAAAGTGAAGCATCATCAGCAAAGAGTCCAGAGCGGCTAGCGGCTAGAGATGGTTCATGAGTTTCCGACATCGTTATCAGCAATCAATTTAGGGTGGACGTATCTTCTTTTTTTGGACGTTCCTGATCAAGCAGGCAGCATAACATGTCCAAAGGCAATGTGCCCAGAGAATCTGTCAGGCGTCTCTGACATTGTTACCACTCGTATACATCACATTTCTCGATCTTATGGAGGAGAAGTCACCACAGAGGGCGCGCTTGACTGCATCCGTCCAACAGCTGCAGCATCAATTAATCCTCTTGTCTTTTACTTTCTGGTACTTCTGCTGGGTTTGAGCACTTCTACACTGTTTCTTATAAGTACGGTATAACACAACATTTTCAGAAAATACGTCAAGAGATGATGCAACAGTCTTTAACAATGTTTTACTTTAAATTTAAAGTTGCCATGACATTCTGTCAATAACTTTATGTCCAGAAATGTTACAACAAACTTTAACCACGTTTTTACTTGTAAATTTGGAGTTATATCTAGCCCTTGTGACTATGACCTTATTGACAATTCGAGCTACAGCAGAGAATGTGCTAAATGTCGTGTCCAGAGATGCTACAGCAGCTTCTAAAAACATATTCCTTGCAAATGTTGAGTTAACATGCCCTTCTGACAATGACTTTATTGAGAGTTTGATCTAATAGTATAGAATGTACTTAGAAATCATATCTGGAGATGCTACAGCAATCTCAAACAAAGTTTTTACTTGCAAATTTGGAGTTGTCATGCGC
The DNA here is from genome assembly GCA_034698745.1 of Megaphyllum sjaelandicum. Taxonomy (NCBI): domain Eukaryota; kingdom Metazoa; phylum Arthropoda; class Diplopoda; order Julida; family Julidae; genus Megaphyllum; species Megaphyllum sjaelandicum. Next base: position 13,223 of record JAQGBX010005207.1, on the reverse strand, counting down.
TTGTAACCATGACCTCATTGACAAATTGTGCTAAGAATCGTGTCAAGAGATGCTACAGCAAATTCTATCAATGTATTTACTTGCAAATTTAGAGTTGTCATGCTCTTCTGACCATGACTTTATTGAGAGTTTGATCCAATAGTATAGAATGTACTTAGAAATCATATCCAGAGATGCTACAGCAGTCTCAAACAATGTGTTTGAGCAGAGCATGTGCTTAAAAATAATGTACAGCGATGCTTCAGCAGTCTCCAACAATGTCACCTTGTAGCGAGTTTGATCCATGGTAGCTGACAATGTAGCCTACTTATAAATCATGTCCGGAGATGCTTCGGCAGTCTGTAACAATGTTTTTACTTGAAAATGTCCAATTCCGAAGTCCTTCTGACCACCATCTAATTGTCAGTTCGAGCAAACACCATATAACAAGTTCTTAGAAATCATGTCCAGAGATGCTTCAAGAGTTTCTGACATCGTTATCAGCGATCAATTCGGATTGAACATGTCTTCCTTCTTGCACAGAAAATCTGTCAGGCGTCTCTGACATTGTTACCACTCGTAATACTTCACGTTTCTGAATCTTCGGAGGAGACACCATGGCACAGAGGGCGCGCCTGACTGCATCCATCCGTGCAGCAGCTGCAACATCCTCTAAATCCTCTCGTCTGAAGTCTTGTGGTACTTCTGGTACGAGGCTTAATTTTCTCTCAATTTCTTTCAGCATCTCACGCAATTGGCCTAGCAGCTCCTCGCCTAATCTCTTGTGAGGAAGAGAATCTTGTCGAGATTTTTCCATCGAGGAATGTTCTCTCGGTCTCTTGTCTTTTTGCCTTAATTTGAAATGTATGCCAGGAATCCAGTCGGCTATGTGACTAGCAAGGCTGAAGAGGAAGGAAGATTGCTTTATCCGTCTATCTCTGTTTTCCATATTGCTTCAGTCGATATCCTCCATGGCTCTTGTGTTTCTCCGGTTTCTCCCGATGCATTTTTCCTCCTACTTCTTCTTCTTCTTCTTGTTGAAAATGCTGAATAAATCATTAGAATTGGGCGTCGGAATCTGCGACCTGTCCAATTTTTTTTCTCGAGTTGACCCTGGTGGTGCCACAAACCTGGACTTAAAATAGGCTCTGGATTCAATTCATTTCTGAATACAGAACAGGTCCTAGCCAAGGGTCAAGTAGGATGCCCCTGGACGTGGACGTGAGACACGATGAATACTTAAGTTGACAATGGACACGAGTTGTGAGGAAAAGTGGAGAGAAATTGAAATCGATTTATTTGCAAACATCTATGTTGGTTTTTTGCATTATTTTAAATTTTTCTTGGAGATTTGAGTTTTGGGAAGAACGCGGCTTTTGGAGGACATTGCTGCATGGTGCTCTGGTTTTGTCCAGGATGTTATAAAGTGCCCCCTTCAACTTCGCCTCAAGGTCATCTTGATACGCGTATCTTTATACTGTGCTTGACGAGATGATAATGCTTCAACTTATCTTATTGAAATGCTCTTGTGTCATTCAAGGTAGTTTCTGGACATGTCAAAACGTTGTCAAACATTTTGTAAAATATTCTGTTAAAGACAGAAAACTATCTACAATTAACTCTTCCAAAAAAAAGCAACATACGATGATGTTTTTCTTTAAATTAAAATGATTTAATAAATCAAAGGGGTAGATTTCTCCAAAAAAAGTTACATTTTTCTTGCAATAACTACACGTATTTCTTAAAAATATAACCATTAAAAATAATAAAAAAAAATATTTCGACAAATACATCATCAATTATTCAAAAATTACACTACTTGTTCTTTTCTAAGACTTTCAATACAATGATCCTCATATTTCCAATCATGTAATTAAGGTTTTTTAAAAAAAAATGTGGAAACGTTAGGTTTTTTCGTGAAAAGACCGATTATCCGGGAAAATTAATGGGAAAAGTTGTTAACATTTAGACTTATTTAAAAAAAATCCTAAGTTGAAGTATTTTCAAATTGCTCATGTAATGGCTTAAGTAAAAAATTACATAAGTTTAATAAAAAAAATCAGTTAATCGTTTTTTTTCTAATTATCCGGTTTACATCCATTTCTAAAATCTGTCGGATAATCGGTATTTTTCACGAATTAATTACATAAATTATGTGTAATTAAGTTATCTAAAAAAATAGGTTGAACTATTTTTAAATTGCTTATGTAAAGACTTGAGTAAAAAATTGCATAATTTAATTTAAAAAAAATTCAGTTAATCGTTTTTTTTCTGATTATCTGGTTTGATATCCATTCCTAAAACCTCCCAAATAATCTGGTTTTTTTTACGAATTAAATACATAAATTGTGTATAAATAAGTTCTTTTGAAAAAAAAAAGTCAAAATGTTAGTTTTCTTCTCGAAAAGACCGATTATCCGGGAGAATGGAAAAAGTTAACCCGGATAATCCGAAAATGAGTCACTGAAAAATATTTTAACTTACCAGATATGTAACAATAATTCATAAGTCGAAATATTTTTAAATCACTTTTAAAGACTTAAGTAAAAAAATTACTCAAGTTTAAAATTGTATGCAGTGAATCTGTTTTTTTCTGATTATCCGGTTTGATATCCACTCCCAAAAACCTCCCGGATATTAATCGGTATTTTTTTGACGAGGAAAAAAACACTTAATATTTTGACGCTTAGTGTGAAACAAAATTCATAAGTTAAATTATTTTTAAATTACTTATGTAAAGACTTAAAACAATTGCATAAGTTAAAATATTTTCAGTTAATCGGGTTTTTTTATCTGATTATCCTGTTTGAAATCCACTCCTAAAAACCTCCCGGATAATCGGTCTTTTTTGACGAGAATAAAACCCCTTAATATTTTGACGTTTAGTGTGAAACAAAATTCATAAGTTAAAATATTTTCAAATTACTTATGGAAAGACTTAAACCAATTACTGTACATAAGTTACAATATTTTCAGTTAATCGGGTTTCTTTCTGATTATCCGGTTTGATATCCATTCCCCAAACCTCCCGGATAATCGGTCTTTTTGACGAGAAAAAAACCCTTAACATTTTGACGTTTAGTGTGAAGCAAAATTAATAAGTTGAAATACTTAAGTTAAATAAGTTCATAGGTTAAAATATTTTCAGTTAATCTGTTTTTTTTCTGATTATCCGGTTTGATATCCATTCCCCAAACCTCCCGGATAATCTTTACTTTTGACGAGAAAAAAACCATTAATATTTTGACGTTTAGTGTGAAGCAAAATTAATAAGTTGAAATACTTAAGTTAAATAAGTTCATAAGTTAAAATATTTTCAGTTAATCGTTTTTTTTTTCTGAATACCCGGTTTGATATTTACTCCCAAAAACCTCCCGGATAATCGGTCTTTTTGACGAGAAAAAAACAACCCTTAATATTTTGACGTTTATTGTGAAGCAAAATTCATAAGTTGAAATACTTAAGTTAAATAAGTTCATAAGTTAAAATATTTTCAGTTAATCAGTTTTTTTTTGATTATCTGGTTTGATATCCACTCCCAAAACCTCCCGGATAATTTTTTTTTTGACGAGAAATTTTTTTTTAATATTTTGACGTTTAGCGTGAAACAAAATTCATAAGTTAAAATATTTTCAAATTACTTATGTAAAGACATAAAACAATTACATAATTTAAAATATTTTCAGTTAATCGTTTTTTTTCTGATTATCCGGTTTGATATCCACTCCCAAAACCTCCCGGATAATTGGTCTTTTTGACGAGAAAAAAACCCACTTAATATGTTGACGTTTAGTGTGAAACAAAATTCATAAGTTGAAATATTTTCAAATTACTTATGTAAAGACAGAAAACAATTACTGTACATAAGTTACAATATTTTCAGTATACAAAGAATGCTCGAATTAAATTAAAATAATGAACATGTACACTGCAATTATACATGTAAAAATGGCAAAAAAGACAGCACACACTGTTCACTGTGCACAATAGATACAGTAGTTGGTCACTGGTCACCATACAGAGAATTTTTATGAAGAACATGTACACTAGAAAAAACAATACACAATTATCTGGTTTGATATCATTTTCCAAAACCACCCGGATAATCGGTCTTTTTGACGAGAAAAAAAACCCTTAATATTTTGACGTTTAGTGTGCAACAAAATTCATAAGTTGAAATATTTTCAAATTACTTATGTAAAGACTTAAAACAATTACTGTACATAAGTTAAAATTTTTTCAGTTAATCGGGTTTTTTTCTGTTTATCCGGTTTGATATCCATTCCCCAAACCACCCGGATAATCGGTCTTTTTCACGAAAAAATAATCTAATATTTTGACATTTAGTTGCCAAAAAAAACAAAAAACGAGCAGGGTGGAGTCGTTGAAGGTGTCCCAAAATCTGGGAGTTGTCTCCAAAGTCATGAATAACGCGATTGTTCGTCACGTTTTCTTCACTTCCGTTTCAGGCGTCACGTGCGTGCCTGTGTGGTAACCCCCTCATTATTAGGCTATCTAAAACAAATTGCGTCGTACACCTCCTCCTAAACGCTGCTAATTACGCTAATTTTCTGGGTTGGATTCAAAGTTTTTTGGGGTGCTAATTTTGGCCAGCTTTTTGAAGTACCTCGATACCTAATTAGTTGGTTGTTAACAGCTATTGTTAGAGCTTCGCAACTCGGGCTTAATGTAATTAAGTCGACTTTCACTAAAACATCGTTCATTAGGAGCATCTCCACCCATGTTATTCGTTACGCTCCTAAGACTGCTTGAAAAATGATTCCTGTTAAGGGAAAAACTTAATGGCCGAATTTATGACACGCTGAAAATGTAGGCGAAACCATGAAATTGGATACCGAGCAAACCTGAAAGAGAAAATTTGCTAATTGAAAAATGAAATTTCATTAAGGTGTTTATCTATCTTGTTGATCATTGCGCCAATCTTTAAAATTGCTCCAAGAAATCCAAAAGTTTTCCTAAATATACATCGATGTCCGGGTTTTTTTTGGGTCCTTTGGGAGTGCATTGGATACTTGCATGTGAGAAAATATCTTAAGTGTTGTACGGAAAATTTAAAAAATTATTTTCTTAATTGGAAAGTTAATTGAAAAAAATGAAATTTCGTTAATGTTTATCTTGTTGATCATTGCGCCAATGTTTAAACTGCTTCAAGAAATGCAAAAGTTTTCGTAAATAAATTGACGTCCTGGTTTTTTTTTGGGTCCTATGGGAGTGAACTGGATACTTGTATGTGAGGAAATATCTTAAGTGTTGTACGGAAAATTTAAAAATTTGTAATTTATTTTTCTTAATTGAAAAATTAATTGAAAAAATGAAATTTCGTTAGTGTTTATCTTGTTGATCATTGCGCGAATGTTTAAAATGCTTCAAGAAATGCAAAAAATTTCCTAAATTTATCGATGTCCGGGTTTTTTTGGGTCCTTTGGGAGTGCATGAATTGGATATGTGAGGAAATATCTTATTTGGACATTTGTAATTCATTTTCTTAATTGGAAAATTAATTAAAATGAAATTTCGTTAAAGTGTTTATCTTGTTGATCATTGCGCCAATCTTTAAAATGCTCCAAGAAATCCAAAAGTTTTCGTAAATATATCGATGTCCGGGTTTTTTTAGGTTTTGTGGGAGTGCATGAATTGGATATGTGAGGAAATATATCTCAAGTGGAAATTATGGAAAACGTTTTAGGTGAAATGTACAAATTTGTAATTTTTTATTTTCTTAATTGAAAAATTAAATTTCATAAAGTTAATAATAACTTGCTGATAATTCTGCTAATATGAGGATACAATTTTAAAAATGATGGAAGAAATTTAAGTTTTCGTGAAAATATCGATGTCCAGATTTTTTTTGGGTCCTTTGAAAGTGAATTTGATATGTGAGGAAATATATTAAGTGGAAATTATGGAAAATGTTTTACCTTAACATTAAAAATTTGTAATGTTCCATTTTTTTAATTGAAAAATTAAATTTCACGAAGTTGTTTATCTCGCTGATACTTGGGCTAATGTGAGGGTACAATGTTGAAAATACAAAAACTAAAATTGAAAAAAATAAATCTCAAATTAAATTTCTCGGGAAAAATAAAAGACTATTAACGCAAAAAATCAATATTTCTTTATTTTTTTCTTTATTGATAAATGAATAAAATGAAATTTCAATAAGGTGTTTATCTCGTTGCTAATTGACGTGCCATGGTGCATAAACAATCTTGTAAATGTTTGACGAAAACAACAAGTTTTTGTAAATATCGTAACCAATTTTTCGAGTCCTAAAGAATTAAGTAGACATTTTTAAAAATATTGAATTTTTCAGTCGTAATATTAACATTTTCGAATTTTTATTCTTGCGCTAATTGTTATCTGAAATTTCATTAACGTTTTATTTCATTGAAAGCGGTGCGTGTAAACGATTTTTGGGAAAACAAAAGTATTTAAAAAATAACATTTTTGAGTCGTATAAATGAATAAAGTAAGGTGATGGAGTTATGCAAATATTTAATCATACAAGAATTTTTTTGTTAACTGAAAAAAAAGGAAATTTCATTAAACTTGTTTACCTCGTTTATAACTGCGATAAAATCTCATCAAAATGTTTACCTCGTTTATTATTGCGAAAACATAATTATAGAAAATTTCCCTACAACAAAAAAAATTGAAAAAATATCAATAGCACTTTTTTGAGTCTTATGATAATAACTTGGATTTTCAATAAAGTGAGGTGGGAATTCCGAAAATATTTAAAAAAGAAATTAAAAAACATTGTTTTCTCTATTTATTGAAAAATGTAGTTTCATTGAAGTACATGTTCAGTATGTTTTTAAATCATTCTTGGCAAATGATAAAATTTGTAAAACTATTTTCAGTACGTTAGTACCACATAAAGACGTGATTTCAACAATAAATTTATCATTACAATTTTAATTAATGACGTTAACATCAGATCTAGAGTTGTTATGAATAGCGTCATCATTTATAGTATAGCGATGGCGTCATTCAGTATAGTGATGACATCATTCCTTAGCAATGTTTAATTTTTGGTTATTTTTGGACTATTGTAGTACATTATTAGGACATCCGAAACTCCATGTCTGGGAAAAGACGTACAGTAGTTCTACTTTAAAAAAAAATACTTATTTTCATAAATTTTGAAAATTAGCATATATTCACGATAAGTTTCTTCATATTTTTTTCTTTGATATTAAAATTATTTTCCATGGGTCATGAAGCCTATTCCAAAACCGCGAATTTTGTCTTTCAAAAATCGGGGTCAAAGGTCATTGCTTTCATATAATCCCATGTCTTTCTTTCTCTTCTATTTCTGCCTATGTGAACATGTACAGAGAGGGAAAGAGGCAGAAATTATTTTAATTGAATTTATTTCGGATGTGAACGTCGACATTTTCAGCAATTCGGAAGCAGATGGGAAAATGTTTAATTCTGGCGTCAACGCACTAATTGATTAATTAAAAACACGAGGCTCGCCTCTGCGTCTAATTTACAAATTGCGAAAGACACTGAGAAATGAAGGAGAGAAAATAGGCCTGAGCAAAATGTCCTTCTGGCAACATCAAAGTTTAGGACCAAGAGGTCAGAAAAGGTCTAAACAACTCGAGGGTAAAAATGATGATTTTTGAGGATAATATGACCTGCGCCATGAAATTAAACTAAATAACTCGCAAATTAAATTAACAAATTTTTTTAAAATGGGTGAAAATATAAAATTTTCCATATGTCCAATTTCTGGATTGGCCAAGATATATGCTAGTTTCTTGAATCTTTTTGGATTTTTTTTATCTCGAGTTTCTCAAACATTTTCACTATGGTATGTTAAAACAAATCTTAGACAATATGAAAATAAGGTATATAGGTTAAATAACGGAGAATTCCCCGATAAAAGTTGCAACAACTTCCATTCATGTATACGAGTACTTGGGGTAGGATGTCATCCAAAATTTGATGAAACTTTAGTTCTTGTTGTTGAAGTCATGTTGTGTCTGGCTTCTGATGATACGATAATACATGTATGATAATATACCCGGGCAAAGTTACCCAGGCTGTACTTATTGAAAGCGACTTGCTGAAGCGACGAAGTAGGCCTATAGAGGGAGTAATGACCACAGCGCCCCCATACCACTTCAGCAAAGGCGCTTCATCGAAAAACTTTTCGCCCACTAAGCCATGGTACCAACAAACATACATCTCTTCTTTAAATATATACAAGCCAGTTTGCCCGGCTTACCCCCCGCGCTGTACAGACGCAATTCTAATGGTACTTTAATTATGCATTATTGTAACCTGATTACATGCATATCATAATGCAAACAATAATGCTGAAAAGTCCGGCATTGCCCGGGCTGTTACTAAAATAGAAAGCTTGTACACTAGAAATCCAGTACACTTCTTACGATGACATTCTTGTTACAGATTAATCGGACATTTTGTTAAAGATGAATCTGGCTGATTCGGACATAATCCGTTAATCGACCCCTGCCACTAACATACACACATAGCCACACACATGTATACAAGTGTAGATAGATGGTTTTTATTTCTGTCTCAGCAGGTGTAAAAAGGTTGATAACCACTAATCTGAAAATGGAGATGACCTTGCTCCATTGACTGTCCTCAACTCGTCTTAGGGAGTCAGACTGCTCAGACATGTCCCTGCCTGTCTGTTAAGGCGGCCATACATGTTGCTATACCTGTCAGGCTTGCCTGAATAGGAAATGCCCGTAGGTTTGCCTGTGCAGGTATACCAGAGCATGTGTGATAACACAACTTCACACTAACTGCACAGGCAACTGGAGAAAAATCGAAAATCGATTCAGGCGAGCAGAGAAGACTCGAAAATCAATTATTTTTACCTGTGTAAGTGTGCAGACCGGAGCGTTGTGCATATGGCCTGCACAGGATTGTTTTTTAACGGGATTCCCCAGCGAGTAAAATTCTGCACCGCCAAAGTGAAATATTGTGTCGACGCCATGGTCAGCTGCAAGCCTTTATGGTTTACCATATCACATCGAGTTTAAAATGCTGAGGAAAACCTGACAGTAGGCCTATACCTTTGCATGTATATGTCCAGCTTTAGGGAGACTGAGACTGTCGTTGTTTAGCCAAAATGGTCACTGATGGTCTAGTGGTGTACAAGCTATTCTCTCAATGTTAACTATCGGGTTCACTATGGTCGAAGTCGGTGAGAATTTTGAGGATGTACAAAATTCTTGAAATTGCTGCTTTTTTCAGATGAGTTCTAACGGAGGTCCAATGTATATACCATTTAATCTCTGCACCTTAAAGATTTTGTTTGGGGCAATGAAATCCTTCTTCTTATGGCTGATTTACACCAGCCGAGTGTTTTGGCGAGTCACTCTGCAAAAGGTGGCACCGGAGCTACTCTTTACACACAATCAAGCTGTAAGATGAGACCGCTCATTTTCTTTCATTTTTAATGCTGTAAACATGGTGGCCCAGCATCGTGCATTAGAGAATAGTCTTCAATAATTAGTCTTCAATTTGAGAGCTGATAGAAGAATTGGAGCTGATTGGAACTTGTTTTTAAAGTCAACAGATTTGAAATTCCACAAACACTCGTGTTACTTAATTGTACTCTTGAACGACTACGAGTGTTATCTGAGACTTCCAATTTGATGCCATTAATTGTCTAAAAATAAAGCTTCGTGAATTACAAATTCCTGAAATGCTGTGAGAAAACTTGATATACCCGCTAAAATGTGCGCTTTACGTGAAGACGTACTCGTTCACTCGCAAATGCATGAGTTTACACGCACTCCTAAAAAATAGAACCTGGTTCTCAATTGAGTTCAATTCAGTACCCTACAGTCAGCAAGTAAATGCCATGTGATAGGGGGATTGCCAGTAGCATGGCTATGTTAGCTTGCACCCCCTTTATAGTAATCCAGATGGTGCCATCAACAACTAAACTTCCTGAAGGTACAAGCTGTCCATGGACAGGTCATTCCAGTGTCTCGATAATTTCATGGAGACCAGTAAATTTAGTATTAAGTTATAGTAAATTGTGAGTTCACATTGGTCGAGTACTCGGTTGAGTAGTGACACTAGCACATCCTCTGGAATTGGTGTTTCTCCTCGTAGCAGAAATTGGCCAAGGTTCGTGAGTGGAGAACCTGGTACTCAATTCAATTCAGTACCCTACAGTCAGAATGTAGCATGACTAAGTTAGCTAGCATTCCCTGTATGGTAACCCAGATGGTGCCACTGCAGATGCCTCGCCAATTACATGGAAACTAGTAAATTAAGTACTATGTTGCCGTTCCTCATAGTAGAAATTGGCCAAGGTTCGTGAGTTGAGAACCTGGTACTCAATTCAATTCAGTACCCTACAGTCAGCATGTAGCATGACTAAGTTAGCTAGCATTCCCTGTATGGTAACCCAGATAGTGCCACTGCAGATGCCTCGCCAATTACATGGAAACTAGTAAATTCACATTGGTTGAGTATTGGGTCAAGTAGCTGACTGGCCAAAACACTCAGTTGGTGTAAATCAGCCATTGGGCAAAATCCTCAAGTAATTGACACTAGACCAGCGCCCGATGGTCGAGTGGGTTCGCTTCCGGTTGAGGTCGGGGAGAATTTTGAGGATGTGCAAAAATTCTTTATGTGGTGACTCTTTTGGACGAGAGTTTAAACAAAGGTCCCCTGTAGATTCCGTTTGATCTCTTCATGTTAAAGATGTCTCTTGTTGGGGTGGAAGTCCCCCTTCGTAGGCAGACTTCCCAGGTAGGTGAAGCTGACACATCCCCTGGCGTTGGTGTTTAGCCTCGTGTGCAGAAATAGACCAACTTTAAAAATCCACAAACCAATCAACCAAGTGACACTAGCATTCCCTGGAATTGGTGTTTCATCTCATAGCAGAAATTGGCCAATGTTAAAAAATCCACAAAGCAAATAAGTAGCAGTTGCACATTAAAACTCATCACCCATCCACCCCTCGCACTTCCTTTCCAAGCATGTTTTTCCTGTTACTGTGCACCTCCTTCCAAGAAGGAAGAAGGAAAGAGGTGCCAGCTGGGTTTCCCAGTCATCAGCCAGTGCTCCTTCACCAATGCATGCTGCATCACAGCTATTTAATGGCCCTCACATTATCAACTCGTTACAAAACGCTGTTTTCTCTCTCCAGAAAAACGAGGTGACGATGGCAACTGGAGAGCAGCGTCATCTTCAGGGACATCAAATTCCCCGTCATAAATGAAATTTTAGTCCTCTACCTTTTTCTTCATGGCGTTTTGGGATAAACACACCGATAACGTCGTGTTTTAATGATATTTTCGTCTCTTTTTTTGTCTACTATCGATTCCACTATTTTTATACATTTGCGCCTTTGGGGCCCATAAGCCGCCTATAGGCTAATATTGATTTTTAAGCTTATAAATTCCGTCCTAAAACCCATTTGCTGTTTGTCATTCCGCGTGTCACATCTTCTTTGTTTTTTTTTTCTTTTCTGTACTTCTTCTTCACATTTTTTTTTCACTGTCTACTGTTTTTCTTACCGGTTTGTGTTTTCATTAGGAGTCATTTTTGGCACGTCCCAATGGAACTTTCGTAATAAGTTCCCACTCTTAAGCCCATGTATAAGCCGCGCCCATACGTCAGTCTAGAAAGCAATCTTGTTTCCCATTTCCCAATGCACTGGCCATTCAACAAAGTGTCTCCTAGGAATTATTTCTCGACTTTCACTTTTTTTCATCTCCTCTGAATCTGATCAGAATGGAGGACCTGAGTACCAGCCAAATCGTGTATACAGGCAACTAAGTGAGAGCAATTACGACCATGGTCCATCTTCATTGTCCGACTTCAACATGCTTAGACATTGCTTGCTATGGACGTTTTAAAGCACTGTCCATGCTATACTATAGAGAAGCTCTTGAAAAGAAAATTTATTCGAGGAATCAAAGTCTTCCCAAACTAAACATGATGAGTGAAAGGATTTCTAACAAAGCTCCTAACTTTGTACATGTATTGGATCTTAAGGCTCCATTTCAGTCTTTTTTGAAACATCTTATCGTGCATGGATCCAATAATTTTAAAAATAGTTTTCTAATAAATTTGCATCTTGGCTTGATACATTTAGGAATTTTGAATTCTGAATTCATTGTTTTTACTGAAATATCCTTGACCAACCCAGATATGGTCGTATCTCTAAATATGATGGCCAGATTAACCAAAATATGGTCAGATTAAACCAGACATACTTCGAATATTCAATGATATCCACAAATTCCCATGTATCCCATTCCTGTCCAGGTATTCCCAAATATATTCATTTATAGAATATTAAACAGTAAAAATACTTTCTTTAAATAATGTATATGGTCTTACTTGCTTTTACAAATACAAAGAAATGGCATTAACATGCAGTAAATATGAAATTATTTATTAAAGCAGATGCCAAATATAACAACAAATTGATATAAATATGGTTTTGGTTTTGAACACTTCTTTGCATCAAAAAATTCTCGAATTTGTATAGACTCTCATTAAGAAGAAATCGTTTTATATGAATTTAAGATATTATAATTGAAAATTCCAGGGCCCGTCGTAGAGTATGAACGGATAATGGTAATTTTTTCGTTTAAGACCAATTCGGATATTATAATTTCTCGCCTAAATTGAAGAAATTTTTGACTTCCTTTGCTTTTGTAACTTTAAAACAAACTGTAGATTCTCTAACAAAATTTACATTATAACGGAGAGTTTTATTCCCCTAACCTTAAGATTCAAACTTTTGCAAGATTGCTGACTGTAAGGTATACTGAGTTGAATTGAATTCATTATTTACTCCTATAAGGAGGGCAATAGTAAACCATTTGCTTTAAAAGGGAAGGGGGAGGAGATACTTTTAAAAATATTTGAGAAACATTGGTATCGGAGATAGGATTTTTTGTTTGCTGGGCCTGCTTGCAGACTGAACTGCATTATGTAAAATAACTAACGTATGGTGGTCATCAGTGCCAAAGGACTCTGAGGAATACCAGTACAGCTTTTGTCTAATAAAGTTTGTTGAAAACACACCGACATGCCGGTTCTTATAAAAGATATTGATTGGTCTGAGCCCAGTTTAGGATTTCACAATGGCCAACAAAGGCTCAACCCTTAAAAACACATCTTCTTTTGGTCAGTTGAACGTGACTCGGCTCTTCAAAAAATACGATTTTTCCAATTTGATGCTAGTTTGCTGATTTTTT
>JAQGBX010005206.1:0-14043 GCA_034698745.1 Megaphyllum sjaelandicum | reverse complement strand
CATTTACTGATTTTGTGAGAACAACTACTGGACAGCTGAAGCCAATATTAATCATTGGAAGTATTAATAAATGGGTTGAATCCCCATGGGAAAGTGTGTAATTGAAGAATTGAAGTAATAAAAGAATTTTATTGAAATTAAATCGATCCGAGCGATGGGCCTGCCCGAGAGCCTGCTTTCGGCTTACCCGCCTTCCATCGCGCCTCTAGCCGCCGGGCTGCCAGCCTGAAACCTGTGCCCTTCTCCGCTTCAGCCACACCAGCTCGAGATGCGCCGCCTTCACGAAGTCCACCACCGATTACTGTTCCCACTGCGCGGAAGAGCACTCCTTTAACGATTTCCCCCACGGTGTCGGTGTTGTGCCGACACTCCGCCAACTCTCTTACTGTCTCATTTGTAAGAGCGCTGAAGTTGCGGCCATAGCTTAAGTCGACTATGCCTGACAACCTTCTGCCTATTGTCTAATGTAACATGTCCCGATGTAGGGCTACCACCACAGAGATACAGCAGCACCTTTGCCGTTCAAAAGTCACATTCGCTTTATTGCAGGAGCCACACACTGGACCAACGGGATAATGTTGAGATTACCCTGACTTCGCGTGCTACCAGAATCAGCAGGGTCACGGCAGGGTGAAATCCGCTATCCTGGTTCGCCACGACTTCGGACCCGCCCCGGTGCTTTTCTCCCACTGTACGGACGATACCACTGTAGTGGTTTAAGTGATGCTCAACGGTCACAGCTTTTTTAGTCAGCACCTACATAGAGCCAAATGATGACAGTGCAACCAGGGTTGCTGCATTGGAAACTGTTGGACACCCTGGCACCTTCACCCGTTCTCCTGTGTGGCGATTTAACGCAAAACACCCTCTTTGGGGGCACAACGCCCTGATGCTCGCGGCACCCTGCTTGTCGATCTGTTCGCGGCCAGGAACCTCTAAGTTTTAAATGAGGACACTGCATCCACATTCGAGGTCTTTCGTCTTGCTGGCCCGCATACATCTATTGTTGATATTACGGTCTGCTTTGCTCATCTCTTGTCCCATGTGCATGGATGGTCTGTTAATAGCTCTGCGTAAGCTTGGTGCCGCAAACCTAAGTCCTACTACCGTTGCTGCGCTTGCCTCGGCTGAGGAAATCAATGCTTTCGCTGATGCTCTCACCACTGCCCTAATTCGCGCGTGCGATGCCTTCATGCCCTTGAAAGGGCTTCGGCACAAATTCAATGTGATCTGGACGCCGGCCCTTACCGTTTTAACAAAGTCCGTCTTGCGCTGCAAGCGCTTGGTGTCACACCTTGGACATTCAGACCCTCCCGCTCCGGAGTTCGCAACGGCTCTTGCGGCTTATCAAGAACCTCGCATGGATAACTCCAATGCCATCCGGGACACCAGCACCAAGAGTTTCCGGGAGTTCTTGAATAGGCACACCGACCGCGGCGTTTGGTCTCTTCACTGCCGTATCATCGTCAGCCATGGGCCTCCTACGGTCTCCTCCACCATGCTGACTGGACCTGGCACCTACACCTCCAGCCCACTCGATATGGCTAGGACCCTGCTCGCACATCTCTAACCCCAGGACACTGTTGATGATGCCACCCATGCCGCCACGCGCACTGCCAGCTCAGCAACTCCTGCTGCTCCAGATGACTTTCTTTTCACGGGCGAAGAAGTTCTGGAGGCCCTTCGCCACATGGACCCCTCCAAGGCACCAGGATTGGGTCGCCTCAAGGCTGACGCATGTGCCCATGCTGCTACTCTTCTTCCTAACAGTTTGATCGCTTGGTGCGACTCCACCTGTCCGGGGCACTGCGGAAATAGAGAACTCGCAGCTGCGTCCAGGGGTCCTGCTGTGGCCCAATGTTTTGAAACGTAGTTTTGGACGAACTCCTGTCGCTGCCCCTTCCTCGATGGTGCCATCTCCAAGCGTTTGCAGATGACGTCTTCCTTATTGATTGCAGTCTTCAGCCACGCTGTCCGCTAGGATCTCCGCTGCGCTTACCATCGCATCAGATTAGGGTGATTTCCTTAAGCTTACGTTCGGTGCCAACAAGACCGAACTCTTCTGCTTCACCAATGCTTCCAGGGCTGCCAGAAACATTCGGGCCGCTATGGATGGTGCTCCTTGTTATCCTTACCGCGAAAGGGTAGCATGGCTCGGGCATAAAAGTTTATCAGAGACAAACAAAACAGTATGAGAAAGGTCATACCTGGTGCCCCTCTCCTTTGGAGAGCCCCTCCCAATCTGGGAACCGAGAGTGCCCGGTATGTACCCTAAATGAAGCTTCATTCCTCTTAGGGAAGGTTATTGTTTTAATTTTGTACCCTTTTGATTGGTGCATATTTATGTTTGCCTTTTATTTATGCATATGGTTCCTAATGTGGATATTAGTATTTTGCAGTTTGAATGAATGGTTAGGATCCTATGTATTTAATACCCTGGTTAGGGTGTTTTTGCTTTTGTTATTGACATAGTGCTCCGCCCCACCTGTTGGTGGCGCTACTGTGTGTGAATTTTGGTTTGCACCTGATCCTAGACAGTGGTTAGGATTGGTGGCGCTGTGGTCACCCCCTTTGTTTTGTTTTGCACTTGACCCTAGCATAAGAAACCTTTTTCTTGCAGAGTGCCATCTTGCTTTTGTGTTATTAAGGCTGCTGATGTTCAAGCTGCAACATCCATGGACCAGGGAGCCCCATTGCTGCTCAGGGATCTTCCTTTCATTGTGTAATACATTGTGAGGCTATCTTTTTCATGAACAACCATGAATAAATGGTGTAATCAAAGTGTAAATGTAACAAGCTGTTAGTTGTGTTTACTTTTGGTGCCCAGCCAATACCACACGCCCCTCTGCTACCAACAATCCTGTCACGCGCGTCCCATTTCTCCGGGTCCTAGAAGTCATTGATGAAAACCCTTCGCATTACCGCCACGTGAAGCGCACTTTGGCTTAGGTGCTCTGAACTCACAAGCAGATATCGTGCATCACCCGCGTCACCTTGGGCTCATCCCCCTACATCCTACGAACTCTTTATCTACCTGCTGTACAAGTAGAACCCGCTGTCACTAATGCAGCCTTCATCTGGGCTCGGGCTGTGAACCTCAAATACGTCAGGAAATGGCTGAATGCATTTCAACGGCCCTTCACCATAGCGACATCCAAGGCCTATAGGACAAGCACTCTTGTTGCCGCCAAAGTCATCTCGCAAATCATGCCACTCACTCTGCATCCAGGAAGTCGCAGAGATCGAAACAGTTCTAGCCGCCCACGTCACCACCTTTCTACCTGATAACCGGATATTAGATTATCTAGTGCATGTTGTCGAGCTCCCCCACCCTGCGCTCTGCCCTACCCTGACCTTTTTCTTTGCGACCACCCAGGAGGACATCGACGCGGTGCCTCGCGGCCACCTGCGCATATTTACGGATGTGAGCAAGTCCGATGATGGCATTGGAGCTGCGTTCACCGCCTACGACGAGGATCGCCTGGTTGCCACCCAATCGTTCAAACTCTGCTTATTGTTCGGTTATGCAAACTGAGTGTCACGCTCTCCGCCACGCTGCAGAATGGGGCGCTGCGCAACAGACCGACTTAACTATTTTTAGCGACTCCCGCAGCGGCCTCCACTCAATAGAGAGATTCAGTGCATACCTTATGTAATACAACCCACGTGAAATACAAACATTAATTGCTTAGCGGGGGGAAGAATTTATCGTTAAAGGAGGGTTGCAAATTGACCTTCAGTGTGGCTGTTTTTAAAGGCTACGTCTGTACAGTAGCGCCATCTAGTGATATATTTTAGAAACAAAGTTTTAACGCACAAAATGGAGGAGATTCTAGATGTCATGATTTTTGGAGTAGATGTAACAAATGCATTTGAAAATATTATTTTGGATGAAATTATGAATCCAGCAAATCAAAATAGAAATTTAGCTAATCAGCTAATCCAAAGCTGACCTAACAAATCTTTGCAACTTGCTTCAGTTGCAGCCTATCAGGACACCAGAAAATGTTTGTGCTTCAGGTAATAAATATTGTATTTAAGTTCCAAATTATATTTTCCATTCCTATACCCTCACTAAAAACAACCAATTTTGTTGTATTGTCATTAACATTGTATTTAATAATAGGATTAGAGCGACTTAGCATTCTTTTGAGAAGACTAGCTTATCCAAACAGGTTGCATGACTTGGAATGAATTTTTGGAAGATGTAAGAGTAGTTTATCATCAATCACAACTACCTTAATAAAACAACTCCATACTCTTATACAACCATACCTTACAAATTTTGGAAATGTTCCCTGGTTAACTGAAGATAGGATCCAAAGTTATGCACTAGTGAGTTAAGCTTTATTTTCACACTATTAACAGCCAATACACATGTTCAGAAATATTTCATAATTTTAGGCTATTGCTAGAAGGGGAGCACCAGTTCAAAATTGCTGGGGCTTCATTGATGGCACTGCCCGTGCTATATGCAGACCCACCATAAATCAAAGAGTATTTTTCTGGTCACAAATGCCAACATGTTGTGAAATATCAGTCCATCATGTGCCCTGATGAAATTATCACACACTTGTCAGGGCCTTATCCAGGGAGGCGTCACGATGCTGGTATGATGGCTTTATGTTGACATGATTTCAGTAAAATATTTTTACAATCAAAACAATTAAGACAAATCTGTGTTAAAAATAAGGCATTTCATACAATACATATTTTCCTCATCCAGGCATGTTCCGTGAATCAGGACTGCAAGAGCAACTTCAAACGTACATGCGCTTTGGAAATACAGTTTACACTTTGAACGGTGATCCAGCATACCCCCTTAGAGAAATGCTTTTGTGTCCATTTGCTGCAAACAACATGGAAAATCAGCAACAAATGTTTAACCATCGTAAGAGTTCAGTATGCCAGTGTGTCGAGTGAGGTTTTGGAAATGTTGTCCAAGAATTTGCATTTGTTGATTTTAAAAAAAATCAAAAAATTCTCAAGCAGTTAGTTCCTGAAATGTACCAGTTAGCAGTTTTTTTTGCCAATTGCCACACATGTATTTATGGCTTTCAAACTAGTACTTTGATTTGCAACCACCAACTGTAGAAGAATACATACAAGCATTATTTTAGTAAAGATTGAAATTCCAATACATTCATTGCTTTGTAATAAAAAAAAACGTTTAAATGTTTATTGCTTTTGTAATTTATCCAGCATGGCCAATAACATTTCTTTTTGCAATTTATCACTTTCAATCCGTAACCATTTTTCTTCAGCATCAAGGTCCATTTTTTTATACGTTCCTCTTGGTCAACTTGAAATTTCGCTTCTTCCAATTCCAACCTTCGTTCTTCTAGTTTCAGTCTTTTATTTTCGACCTCCAGTTCTTTCAATTTTATTTCAGACTCACGCTGCATCCTCTCTTCCAGGTAGGCAAGGCCTTTTGTTCGCAAGCGAGTCTTCTGTGATGTTCTCGGATCTGATACTGTAAATGAAAACGTAGTTCCCAGTACTTGTTATAAAATTTAAAGTTTACACAATTTAATAAACTTACCTCTTTCTTGTTGCAATGGAGAGGTAACTTCCAGTACAGATGCAAAACTCGATGCGTTAGATTCATCTTGATTGCAAATAATTGTGTTATCCTCAGTCAATTCAACTGTAAAATGAGAATTATGTGCTATAAAGGTGTTGTAGTTGTTACTTTTTTACAATTATCAAGAACTAGCCGTTTGGCCCGGCTTTGCCCAGGCTGTGCATTCTTTATCTGCTAGGTCTACCAGGCGAATCTGAAAGTATGTTTGATATAAATGGTAAAAATTTCGTGATTTCGTACGTATAATTAACAAAAATTGGCCTCAGATGAGTTTATTATAGTTGAAAATCATTTCCAGAGATTGGATCTTTTCAACGTTACTGGACTGTTAATGCTAATTTCTACTTTCTTCTGTTACCATTACCAATCAAGTTTTTCCCTACCATACTCACAGGTTTTTTCACCATTTATGGCATACTTTGTTTCAGATTCGCCTGGTAGACCTATCAGATAAAGAATGCACAGCCTGGGCAAAGCGGCTAGTAACCAGGATAAATCCCAAAAGTGATCTTTTCTTTTGCGAGGCGACGAAGGTTGGAAAAGCGGGCAGGCCGAATGTGGGTTGTCCGTTTAAAATTTGGCCTACTCGCTCTACAAACTTTCTTCGCCTCGAAAATGAAATCAATTGACTGAATCCCAAAAGCGATCGTCTCATTAGCGAGGCGATGAAGGGTTGAAAAGGCGGAAGGCCTAATGTGGGGCGTCCGTTTAACATCTCGCCTACCTGTTTATGAAATATGCGGCGGCCTATTTCGCGATCGTTAGTTTAACAGTAGGCCTACCCGCTTTTGAGAATTTCTTCGCATTGCAAATATGTAGCGAGCGCTATTTGGATGAAGGTAAATTCGGAAAGCGGGCAGGCCTCGTGTTAAACAAATGATCATTTATTTTCCGTGTGCATTACCTTGAGCGAGGGAAAAACCAAATGGAAATTTTCAGTAGTCGAGAGGACTGATGAAAGATGTTTATAGTTAGTCGAAGCGAGGACGATTCAGGAAGCGTCCGACGCGAGTGAAAACGTAGGCAAAAAACAGCAACGGCGCTCAGCTGTTTTTTAAGCGTAAGGGAAAGTGAAAAAAGGCGGGTTTAATAGGAGACAGGTGTAACATGCCGCCCGGACTTTACGGACGACCCTCGGCGTCCATTATGAAAAGGGACGACAGCCATCTTGAAAAGGGCAAGGGTGTACGCTTAAAAAAGAACGTTTGACAGGAGGGAAGGGGAAATGCGCGGCGGAGCGAAAACCCTCTCCGAACCAGCGGAGGGTTCACCGGAGTATGTATGAAAAATTTGGGGGCAATCCGACGGGTGGTTTAGTAGATCCTGAAGGACTTAAGAAACCAAGATGGCTGCGTTTTGACTTTTATATATGTATAGATAAACTACTTTAAAAGTGATTGTTTATTTTTCTTTAGTTTACTAATAGCTTTCCACATAGGAAGCTGACGTCATTATTTGGTAATTTTTAAAAAACTGACGTCATTTAGATAAAATAATGTCATTTTTTGGTCATTTTTATTCGTTGTGATGCATGGAAACGAGAAGACAGTTTCGATTGCAGAAAATATCAGATTTATTACGCTAGATCGGATGCCATAGTCGAGAATACAAGAAAATAAAACAAAGTTCGAAAACAGGGCCTTGATTGCTCGAATAAACAAGAAAATGACTTGCCGAAAAAAACGGGGCCTCGACTGCCCAAAACAAAACATAAGGCTCAAAAGTAAAAGGTAGAGTGACCAGGACGCAGTCCGGAATTAGACTAGTTGTGTTAGCCAACCAACTGGCTCACGATGCCTCGGTTCGAGGTCAGAGCTCAAAGTTCCCCCCAGGCGGAGGAATGCCGACCAGATTCCGTGGTCGGGGTCGCAGACGCAGAGGCGGGAGTGCGCCAAAAATGATGAAGGTCATTACATCGTAAATATGACCCCCCATCATAATTATGTCACAAAGTCCGCTATTCCCCCCATCTAAGTTTTTTTACCACATGCGGGTATATTTTATTGCGCTAATTTTCTCAAAATTTTACAGGGTTCCCCCAGAAATTTCATTTTTAACTTCCCTGTTTTTTCCCTGACTTTTCCAGGTTTCAAAAAAAATTTCCCCGGAATTGATACTGGAAAATCTTTTTTTAAATTTACTAACGACAATTCATGAAAATTTTTTTAAAATGGTAAAATTGTATTCGGAAATTTTTTTGGGCAAATTTGTACTCAGAAAAGGTGGAAAATTTGGCAAATTTAACTCAGAAAACGTGGAAAATTGTGATAACGTGATAAATTTTGCAAATATGTACTCCAAAAATGTTGAAATATTTTGCACATTTCTACCCAGAAAATGGGCCTCGAGTAAACCTTGTAGAAGTATTAATTTTGGATCGCCGTGACTGCGTTGAATTTCCCTGACATTTCCGGGTTTTCCAGGTCTGGGTAAACCTTGTGTTATTTTCTAGTAAAAATTTTTTTTTGAATTCCCACTATGCGGCATTTATATACATGTAAGTGAAGAAAAAAAGGTAATTAGGGTATGCAGGGCACCAAGGGTCACGTGGGGTGATTCCGCATTCCTTAACGGGCACTTTAGGAAATGACGTCATTAAAAAACGAAAATGCGTGACGTCATGCATGACCAAACCCCCCTCCTCCCTTGTCACAAAATGTCACGATCTGTTCAACCCTCCTCCCCCTCCAAGTGTGATGTAATTTAAGCATGGCCCCCTAGGCATATAATCATAATTCATTATCATTACGGAATTTGTGAAAAATCCAATACAAGGGGGCATAAGGAAAACTTTTCACAGTTTCTGGGCACAAATTTTCAAAAATCTTCAGATTTTTCCGAGTAAAACTTTGCCAATTTCGCTACGTTTTCCCAAGGAAAATATTTAAACTTTACATTTTTTCCTGGAAAAATTTGCAATATTCTCAACAGTTTGAGGACTAATTTGCAGCATCTACCTCTGCCTGGTCTCTGACCATGATGTAGGTTGGAGAGATGCGCTGGGCCGGGTGGGGCAGTTCAGGGACAGGAGTTGTGGTTTCAAGCCTGCGGTCATCAGGTAGAAATTCGATAATGCCACCCCGTCTCACAGCAGAAACCTGGGCAAATTCTTCAATGCGGAGATGCAACGGCATGATCTGAGACAATGCTTGCGTGGCTACTGATGAGGATGTCCGGTAGGCCTTTGAGGCCACGATAGTGAATAGGCGCTGAAATTTGGCCAGCCATTTCCGGACGTACTTATACCTCAGTGCGCTGGCCCAGATCTCGGCAGCATAGGTAAGAGCTGGTTTCACTTCACTGGGTATGGAGTATGAATGCGAAAGAACCCAGGATATCCGTGCAATCCAAGAAAGATTCTTATAAGAGGCTTGGCATTTAGCTATCACATACTTCACGTGGTCCGTGAATTTCAAATTTTCATCAATGATGACCCCCAGAACCCGCATGCTGGGAACCCGCTCAATCGGCAGACCGTCCATCGCCTTGATGTCCAACGAGACAGCAACAACCTGCATGCCTCTTGCCTTCTCTCGTTTAATCCGAGCAACAGGTGCGTGTAGAGCATCCACCGTTGAAACCTGGGCGCGGAATCCAAACTGCCTTGGGGACATCGAGTGGCAGAGCGCATGGTGGAGGCGCTGGGTGGTAAGTTTTTCGAGACCAATAGGCGAATATGATGACAGCTTGTCGTGGGCCTGAAGGCACGCATGATCAAGCAGTTCTCGGTACCACAGGTGGAACGTATTCACACCTTGATGCACGCGACGGCGCTCTCAACCAACTAGTTGTCATCGCAAATTGGGTCTGCACCAGTGCTCGGGACACGTTCCAGTCCATCGCCGCGGTGGAGGACCTTGCCGAGAACGCCAGCACTTCGACCGCAACGCCTGCTAACCCGGAGCTCGCCGCAATCCGTGCCTCCATTGCGGAGCTGATGGAGGCGACAGATCTGAGCGCGGGCAGTAGGTCTCAAGCCGCAGACTGCCCGCGGAGGCAGACGCGCCGACGATCGCGCACGCCGGAATACGAAGACGACAGCAGCAGCTACTGTTAGTACCATAGGAAACACGGATTTCGCGCCCAACAGTGCCGGCAACCCTGCAACTTCCGTTTAGACAATGCGCGCGGCCGTCGATCGCCGCAATGAGCGGTGACTGCCCAATTATGACCCGGCTAATCGTCGCCTACCCAGGGACAGGAATACGGTTCCTCATCGACACCGACGCGGACGGGTCGGTCTTTCCACCCATAATGGAGGACTCGCGCAGACCACCGGATAGGCTTCAGCTGTTTGATGCGAACGTCACGGCCATATCCACGTTTGGGGTACAGCTACTCATGCTCGATCTAGGGCTTATACAAGCTTTTGCGTGGCCATTCATCGTCGCGTCGGTGTCCCAGCCCATTATAGGAGCAAACTTCCTCGCTAAGTTCCGGCTTCTCGTCGACATCGCTGAGCGGCGACTGGTGGACCCTGTTACGTCGGTACACCAGCAGGGAGAAGCGACTGCCAGACCCGTGAACAACATCCGCTCAGTCTGCGGCGACATGAGGTACCACCAACTTCTGGCGGAGTATCCAGACTTGGTGCGCACCGACATCCAGCTCGGACCTCCAAAGCATAGCGTTCAAGTGGCCAAAAAAGAGTTTGACTTAATGCTGGAACAGGGCATCTGCCGCCCTTCCAAGAGCCAGTGGGCAAGCCCGCTGCTGATGGTGCCGAAGAGTTACGGGGACTGCGTGCCGTTCTCGACCGTATTCGCGAGTTCGGCGTTATCATCTGTTGGTAGCAGGCGGGCGCTGTTCGCTAGGGCGGGTCGCTGAGCGACTCAAAAAGGAGGTCCAGGCTTCCAAAAGTTCAGTTACGAATAAACAAATTATTTATTCGCTGAAATAAATAAACAAACGAATAAATAAACGAAAAAGGGCAAGCTGATGACAGCGCCATCAAACCTAGCACTGACTAGGCTCAGGTAAAAAACGAAATCTAACTCACCCTAGGGCCAGGTACAAAAACACATCCTAACTTACCCTAGGGTAAGGTGCAAAGTGAGAAAACAAGGTAAACCCTAACTTGGGTGTCAAAAGCACAAGATCCTAACTTTCAAAACAAATTAAGAACAATAAATCAAGCGGAAAGTAAAACAACCACAATAAAGGCACATGAGGATCTATGCTACAAAATAAAGACATTGCTGGTGCCCACACAAGGATAAAAATATAAAACGACTTAAACCCCAAAAGCATAAAAGGGGGAGGAGGTTGAAAGGTGAGGCGCTCTTTAAGCGCTCCTTACTGTCAGTCGTTACCTATGTGTTACGAATCTTTCAGGCACGAGCCATGCTACCCTCAATTAGAGGATAATATGCTTCCTCTCCCATAGCATGGCTTTACCCGGCCAAAAGGATTCTACCAGCACCACCGCAAATACGGGGTAAGGGCTTCAATTTTTTGCAGGCCAAGAAAGGTTTATTTAAAACGTCCGCATGATTTTGTTTCGTTCCGACGAAATGTAGTCGGAACAAACCCCTCCTGAAATGGTCTCTTACAAAACGAAGCTTCATAACGAAATACTTTGTCGTGTTGTTCTCGACCTCGTTCTTGATAGCGTGGAGAAACATGTCCGGTTCCTGGATATGATGTGGTAATATGGGTTTAACCTCCTCCAGGAATCTACACAACCAAAGTAATTCCTTAACCAGGTCGACCGAGGCCATTAATTCAGCCTCCATGGTCGACTGCGCAATCATGGTCTGACGCGTAGACCTCCATGATACCGAGGACTAACATATCATCTCAAAAATGCCCGAGATGAAGCGACTCGTGTTCACATCGGACCCCCAGGATGCGTCAGAGTATGCCCTGACTTTTGTATCATGGCTTCGGATGAGAACTAGACCTTTGTTTTTTGGTCTGGCGGATATAGTTTACTAAGTTCTCTACCTGATACCAAGCCGTCATGGCGAATTGTATCCCTAAAAAGGTCTGTACCGGGCCTAGAACTTTAAGGTCGTAGACCCAGGATAGTCAGTCAACTACCTCAATAATTACCATATCTGCCTTACCTAGGATAAATAAGTCATCCACGTAGACCATGACCAGAGCATCTTACCGGAGTCGATAAATGCACTCGACGCTGTCGAGTGGGATGAAGTCCTGACATTGCAGTTCCTCGTGCAACATCCCCCACCAGCAACGACCTGCTTTTTGTAGGCAATACAAGGAATTATTTAGCTGCCAGACACATCCGTCGGTTTGCGTTGCCCCTGGTGGCGGTTCCATCAGGGCAGTTTTATCAAGCGTGCCATAAAGGAAGGCACACTTGACGTCGGGGTGGCAAGTAATTTAACCTCCGAACACAACAAGCAGGAGCATGACTACACGGACGATGGTGAAGTTAATTACCGGATTATACACCTTCGTGTAGTCCCATAACTTACGTTGTTGAAACCCTTTCGCAACGAGACGGGCCGTGTCAGACGACTGTGCCTTTCGAGTGTTTCTTATGGGCATAAACCCACCTGCAGCCAAGGACGCGATCACCTTGCTGAGGCGGTACAGACTTGTAGACGTCACGCTCTTTGAGGACTGGCAATTCGTCCTCCATCGCTTCCTGCCAATTATCGGCATTCAGCGCCGACATCGCTTCCTCGTACATGGAGGGATCCATCTCCTCCAGCACGTGGGCTTCAGCAGGGGCAGCGGGATCCGAGGGCTCAGGAGCCAGTTCGTCAGGAACTTTTAGCTCCGGTTTGGGGACCTTGGTGTCCTTCTTGTCCGACGGGGCAATTTTGACCTCCCCTGAAATATATTTTTAGGGGAGAAGTCAAAGGCATCTAGATCACATGGAAGGTTTTCTTCTTGGCAAAAGGTGGTCACCTCGTATTTGGACTTAAGACGTGTATCCCCACACCGGTAATGTTATCCTCTAGTTGAGGGTAGCATGGCTCGTGTTCCAAAAAGGTTATTAACATTTAGGGTAACGACTGGGAGCAGAGAGTGCCTGTGGGTGCCTCACCTGACCTTTCCCTCGATCCCTTTCATGATGTCTTTTCCGTTCTAACCTTTTTGTGTGGGAACCCATCTTTTGTTTGCATAGATCCTAATCTTTTGATCTAATATTTTGATTCACATTGATACTTAATAAGATTCCCTTATGGCTGTTTCATTGTTTTGTTTGTTTTCATACGGTTGATTAGAAACTAATGTTTTTTGATTCGCAAGTTAGGGTGTTTAACCTTGTTTTACCACTTGCACCTGACCCTAGGGTAAGTTAGGCTGTTCTTTTTGTACCTGGCCCTATTGTGAGTTAGATTATTTCGTTTTATACCTGACTCTAGTTGTTAGTAGGGAATGGTGGCACTGCTGTCACCCTTTTTCGTTTTGTACCTGTGTGTAGTATGGGGAAAAGTTTTCTTCCTGAGTGCCATCTTGTTTTTACTTGTCTTTGTCTCTGAGCTCCTATTGAGCATGCATCCAGAGCTATGGGCTCTGCCCTCTTGTGTTTTTGAGTGCCCTTGCATTGTTATATATGCCATGTGTCTTCTGTTAACCTCAAGGAGCAATGAGGAGTTATTGCTATAAAAACTTTATTGCAAATAGTGAGTAACATAAAAGGAGCAATAAACCTTTGTTTTATTTTTCCATGACTTTAAGTGTTTTGTACCATTATTGCTTGCTCAGCCCAGTGATTGACTGTGCCCCTCTGCTACCAACAGGTAATACACGTCTACGCGATTGCCCTTTCTGCGAGGCTTGAGCTCTCGCCTCAAGACCACTGAGGGCTTTTGTAGCGTCGTTGGTTGGTCCGGTGTGGACGGTTGTTGTCAGGAAGCGTCCGGGTAACTCCAAGCAGGAACAGTCAGGTCTGTCTGAAGAGCTGTTGAGGGATGTCCGTCCGGGACATTGCGTCCGGGCTCCGGCACCTCCGTTTTGGAGTGCGTCTGTTCGTCAGGAACAGTCTCCGTACCCGGTTCTATCACCTTGGCCTTACTGGACTCAAAGCATCTGTTCGAGATAGGATCATAAAAGCGGGATCCCCTGGTGGTCCTGGTGTAGCCAATCAATATTCCTGATCGGTAAGTGTCGCTGATCTTCCCCCCACATAAGGCTGGAGGAACAAATCCATAAACCCTGCTCCCTACCTTTTGGAGGTAAAACAGGTTGGGTGTTCGCCCCATAAAACTTCGTAAGGGGACCTCTTTGACAACATCCGCTGGGGCATTCGATTCTTTAAGTACGTGAACGTCCGGAGGAACTCTGCCTAAAAGCGAGGGGGCAATCCCGAGTCCTTCATCATGACTCGGACGGCCTGCAGCACCGTCTGGTTAAAATGCTCTGTGACGCCATTTATGTGCGGAGCGTGGAGGTTTGTACGCATTTGCATAGATCCTAATCTTTTGATCTAATATTTTGATTCACATTGATACTTAATAAGATTCCCTTATGGCTGTTTC
>JAQGBX010005205.1:0-14045 GCA_034698745.1 Megaphyllum sjaelandicum | reverse complement strand
ATCCTATTTATGATTTTGTATGCTATTCTCCAATAAAAGCATACGTTCTCCATATGTTGACCACCTCCCTATGTTGATCATTTTATTTCCGTCTTTGGGTGGTCAACTTACGGAGGTTCTACTGTATGCTGAAATCAACGGTTTAATTATTATTTGATCATGTAACACAGTAACACAGTTTTCCAATTTTTCGCGAAACACTAATTATCACCTCATAGAACCTTATGATTTGAGAAACACAAACATGTTTAGACATTACGTAAGTTACCTTCATTTAATAAAAAATGGACATTGTTGACAGGACGGGCTCGTAGCAATGAAGATGTCAAGGGGTGAGCTCGTGCACCCATGCATGAAGCCAAAAAGAAAAATTTAAGTTTCACAGATTTTACATTTTGCGTTAAGTTTAATTTGTTTTTACTTTCAAATCAAAAATATCGCCAATTTCTGGGAATTACAACTGAAATTGACTCCCAAGATTTATCAGAATATTCAACATTGTCTGCATGATCCATTTTCTACATTTTGATTTGCCAATTTAGCAATTTTTTTTATATTTTCATTGGTCAGTTTTGAAATATTTCCCATATTTTCATTGGTCAATTTTGACAGTTTTTCCACGTATGCAGTTTTTGTTTAACCGTTATTGATGACTAGCGGTAATACCCGGCTTTGCCCAGGTAAAAATTGTTGTTTGATTTTCTAACCCCTTTTATGCGATCAGGAGTTAGATTTAGCTGACCTTTAGCACCAAAAGATGGCGCCATATGACCTGGACGCATCCAGGAGGGGGGACGGGAAACCTGTTTGACAGTTTTATGGGTTGAGGCAAATTAGAGAAGATTTATGACCTTGTTTATTCCCACGAAGTTCTAGCTCCTAGGGGGTGTGTCACGACCGGCCAATCGTACGTACGGACTTGCGAAGCTCACCGTACGGCCAGCCACAAACGCAACAGGATCGTACGTACGGACTTGCCAAGCTCACCGTACGGCCAGACACAAACGCAACAGGATTGGCTAGCGTCAAAAACAAAATGGCGTCGTTTTCTATTTTATATATATAGATAATAATTTTTTCATCTTACTAAATAAACTGCCCCTGGTTGTTTTTATGTTGGCAAACGTCCATGACATTGGTGCACTCATTGTTTGCCCTCTATTAAATATCTAATAAATCTCTGGAATTTCTTTGAAAAATGTATTTTAACGTGGAGGTTTCTTGGTTGCCTACAAATTTATTAAAATTTGGAAATAAATTTGCATTTTATTTATAATAATAATTTCTTAGCCTACTAAATAAACTGCCCCTGGATGTTCGTAAGTTGGCAAACCTCCGTGACACTAGTGCACTCCTTGTTTGCCCCCTATTTGGACGCCCCTGTAAGTTTGGGTGTCAATTTCCTTCGTATTTCTAACGGTTCAGTTATCATACCCCACCACGGAGCCAATTACTTTTTAATGATGTCATAGATGGCGCGGATTACGATGACGAATAAGATGTCGACGACATAGAACATCTTGGAGACCTCAATAGCGAACAGATGCATTGAGATTAATGGGTGAAAAGGGCTGCGCGTTAAAAAGAAATAGTAGAAAAATGGCACAGTCCGCTCAGTTTGGCACAAAACACGTCACCTCGCCAGTATGGGCTCATTAATCTTGCACCAGGATATGAAATTGATTTATTTTGCAAACACTCATTGGAAGAGTATGAAAAGGAAAGCAGCCTCGTCATAGATGATGAATCGCTGAGGCCACCCAGCGGGGAAATTTATAGCGTTGTTTAACTTTTGTATTCAATTAGAGACGGAATTTCAAATCAACAACAATATCGGAAGATAAACTGGCCTGGCTTACTCAACCGATCTAATTTCCGACTTTGTCCCGTGTCAGTTCCGTGCCGTTTTGGCGATAAGTTTCACATTTTTTTACCCTCACATACTGTCTTTGATCCAATTCACGAGTAAGTAGCGTTGGAAGGCCATCTTGACTTAGACGAATCCTTTCTTGGTGCAAAACTACTAGACCATTCTCTAAATGAAGTATTCTATGATACATGTAGTTTTAGGCTTGTCATTAAGTACATGTATTGTATTTTTGATTGATTTATCAATCAATGACGAATGGAAATAACTAAGGTTTGGGAACTTCACTTCTTTAAAGCTCTGAATAGTTAGTTTTATACAAATTCAAACTTGATTTTATGAATTGTTCTCTAGATGGGGATGTATATTGATCACCAGAATCAATTTTTTGGAATTTAAACTGAAATTTTTACAGAATTAAAATTAGAGCGTAGGCGATTTTCAAATGAGCAATTCCCAAATCCTAGTTAGTTCACTTCGTTATCTATAGAAAATTTACAAAGTTCTAAAAAAAATTTATACCTAAAACTAGATTTGACAAATTCGACTAGATTCGACAAATGAAATTTGTATCTTAATTGTTTTGGACGACTATATATCTGTACGAGTATATCGTTTTTCGATAATATTGTTGAACTTTTCATTTTAAATGTTAAATATGAAGCAAAATAAATTTAGCTGAATTTTATTCTGGGTCACGCTTCGGTAGTTTTAATTTCTGCAATACTAGACGGAAATAGTACCACTAAGAACGTCGAATAAAGTTTAATTTTAATGTTTAATCTTCATTTATTATGTGTTTTAGAGTCTAGTTTATGGATCGTTGAAGTTCACATCGCAAATTCTAGTTGCACGAAGGTTAGTCCACTGAAAAGAGCTTAGACTGGAGAAAAAAGGCGGCATATTTGTACGGTACATAGCATTTGTTTTAATGCGGTTTCGTGAGAGGGAATTTTCACACATACCCGAGAACCGTAATTGTGTTTCTATAAGCTTATAAAGTCGTGCGAATATTGCAGTAGTACGAATACCCTTCATGTGAGCGAGCTTTGCACTAAATTAACACCATTCAAATTAGCGTATTTTCAAGGGAATTAGGTTTATATGGCTTAGGTCCACCTTAATTGCATCGCGAGCTTCAATTTTGGAATTGGATGTGGTAACTATAGAAGGGGAATAAACATCTGTAGTTTATACAGTAAGAATGGTCGAAAATTCGAAAATGCTGCGTGGGATCTCGCCTTCTCACATTTCGCTAAGAAGAATGCATTTTTGAAATATAAATATAGTACCACGTAAAATATATTTAGCAAATATAACTAAAATTAAGAAAACCAAGCAGACGTTTTGTAGAAAAGTAAAAATAAATTCATTTGCTTCACTTAATAAAACAGAACTGAATGCTGTCATGCGTGGGTACTGCTTAATACGAAACGATGCTTATAGCATGATCATTAAAAGTGGTTTATATTTTTTTGGAAAACATTTTTACGAGATAATTTTTGTAAAACTATTCAAGCGTGTCACATTCTCAGGAACGCTATATGTTATGATTAAATAAGTTATTTCAATTTTTTACAATTGAACTTATAGTTGAAACGAATCTCAATGGACGCCAAATCATGTTCGATGAAACCTAGTTCAAAGTATCCGAATCCTACCCCATGTACATGTAAGTTTACAGTGTTTATAGGTACTGCAGCTTTTATCGAGGAATTCCCCCTAATTCATTCATTTTAGCTGAAATTGTGTTATATCCGAAATCGGATTTCGTCTTAAACGAATAAATTAACAAAATTCGTTTATACCCTAAGAAGAGGATCGAAAATGAGTTCGTACTACTAAAATTTCGTATAAAGAAAGTTATTCTTATTGAGGTTTTAATGTATAACATTATGTTATTGATTTCTTTGAATGTGTTGGATGTCCTGACGGAATACATGCCCAAATTTTAACATTATAAAATTGAATTACCTGATTTTTTTTCCATGGTTGTAAATTTTGGCATAATTGTGATTCATATCGTCGCATTGTAGAATTAGTAAAAATGGTAAATCCTTATAAAAGCTGTCTGTTTTCAGTAAACGTTTATTTTAGAAATTGCCCTTTCTAGTTTTATTCGAAGTTTCTTCATTGCGAATAGACATTGAATATTTACATTTTGTGACTATTTTAAGATAAAAAAAATATCTATCCGCACGCTTTACTATAATATTATGCAGTGTACACTGTATTTTTTTAGAACCTTTAACGGGTTCGCTCAAAAAAGGAATCCCGATCAGGTTTATCGCTTTATTCGTTTAAGTCGATCGATTGAGTTTTGATGAAGCGATTTTATAAATTGTGTTTTTACTTTCTTTTCTTCTTACAATTTTATTTTTTTTTATCCGCCTATTCGCATATGGTAGATTATAGAAATTTCCTGGTTTCGTGCGAAAGACTCACAAATAACAGCGTCCTGTCATCCCTTTCTACGAACTAACGCACTTATTGCGATGGTAATATCGCGGTGAATCGAGGATAAACCGATGATGTCAAGCTTTGAAATTAAATTTTGGAAGCAGCCCGAATTGCGTGTCGAAAATAGCTCTAAGAAATTATTTGCGATGCAGAAAATGACATCTCATCTCCTCCTCGCAATTGAGGGGTAATATGACCAAATATTAAAATGAGAAGCGAAGCGCATATGCGATGTAAAACTAAACAAAAAAGAAGAATAAACAAGGTATACGAGCCTATATTGGTATATCACGCACGTTTCTGAAAACTTGAGGAAAATCAAAGTACCTGGTAATTCCGCTTATATGGTTTTTTGTCGTTTAAGCTCTCGTCTGAAACGAGATTTCGTTCTCCTTAAAAGAGGTTTTAACCGAGATTGCCTGGTGCTCGTATATCGTTTTATTAGCACTATACGAAGTATCATTGCCTAGATTTTCACCTTATTTTGGAGCAATGACGTCTGTTGTAAGTTATTAGATAAAGTTGAAAGTTAAGCAAGAAAAATATGCTACTTATTACGAGCCCGTTTTCTATATTAATTATACATGGGGAAAATTGTATTTACTTTAGGAGCTGCCACGTAGGAGAAAATCTGAATATTTACGATGCACGCAGGATGAGTTGTGTACAAAGTACGAGTCTTAACCGAATGGTTATAAATGGATTTTGAAACTAGGCTTAGTTGCCTGCTAATGTTTAATTTGCATAAATTTCGTATATCGAGTTATCTCTACTGTCTCTATATCTACTTTGTATATTGCTCATATAGCGCAGACGTATACAAACAAGAAGGTTAAATGGGAATTCTATTGAAAAAAACATCATAGTTCTTGAAAATGGAAAAAAAAATAATCGATTTTTTGTTGTCCGTGAAAGGAAGCTTTTAGGAAACAATAACCTGTCTTCTTCGGTTCAGATGATATATTTCCTTTGGAAACAAAACTTAATATAATTCTCTGATACATTCTCCGGAATAAATAGCCGAAAACTGACAGGAAACAGTTTCTCGAACAAAACTTCTTCCCAGATTAATATTGGTAGCATTTTCGAGCAAGAAATTTCTATACAGTTTTGTAAAAAAAACTTCAATATGCTGGTCATGCGTGGAAGTAAGCCGATTTTTAATATCGGTTGATAAGTCTACCATATCTTCTTGGCTGAATTATCTCTTAGAATTTCCGTTTAACTCTGGTTGTCCGGATAATTTCCCTCGGAATCTCCGGATACTCGACATTTCATTTTTTTGTTTTTTGTTTTTTGAACAGATAAGTCGGATTGATCTTTATCGTTTAAAGTTTTCACTACGACAGTCTGGAGCTGTTATAAACTTGAAATTCTGTCCATTCTTTATTACGCCTCCTCCATCTTTGCCTCCCCAACAAAGAACTTTGCCAAGTTTTCAACCTATTGCTTCGGCAATAAATTTGTATCGCATTATTAGGTGGACAAGTTAAAAGGGAATTCCATTTCCGGAAACTGCTCTCTGTGACGTCGAGGGTATTGTTGCGCGAAGCCAAGCTCCGCCTTCATCGGAAGGCGCTCAATTCATCAGAAAATAACGACGTAAAATAAACAGAAAGCAATTTTAGAGCAGTAAAAGGAATTTAAGAACCTTATGCTATGCAAGATATACTGGAACGTTGTAGTATCTGTCTTGGGAAATATCGCTGCAAAAAGAGCACTTCTAAAAGGCAAAAAACACACCTTTACATGCAGTGTGGCATTTCTTTCACAATAAACAGCCTGATATGTTTATGTCGTACTCCATAAAGTTAATGGAGTCATCCTTATTTTAAAGGACATTAGATTAATATTTCAGTTTAACGTTACTGATTTTTGACATAAGTCCATTCGTGAAGACCGTCATACACCAGATAATTTACTGTATATCCCGCACTTGTTTAAAAATATATTATTGCTTGATATTTTCTTGGGCGTTGAAAATAATCGTCCGAAAATAAATTTCCAGATATATTTCCAGTCTTCATATCCCTCCTCCTCCAAAGTCGATTCCTTCGTATTTATTCTCTATTCAGAATGTATTTTGAATGATCCGATTATGAGCAACTTATTTCTGGAAACTATAAATGACGTAATAGCTTTTGCAGTAATGAGCAAAAATTTCTTTTTTTTTTTGGATAGCCAATCAGGATGGATTGGCATGTTTGATAGGATGGAATAAAAGTAGTGCTGTCGAGTTAATTTAACCGCATTTCCCTTTGAAACGGTGATGCCATACTGTAGGGATGTATTCTGAAAATACCGCCCTATGTGCGCAGTGACAGGAAATTCTTTCAGTTGAAATAACTTTTCTGCAATTTCTCGCCATTTATTTCCGAATATACATGTACATATAACTGTAGTCTTCGTGTCTGACAGCCTTAAGTCAAATACATACCTTGCAAACCATTTTGTGCAATACAGTGGAACCTCGTTAAAGACCTCGTCTTATAC
Organism: Megaphyllum sjaelandicum; assembly: GCA_034698745.1. Taxonomy (NCBI): domain Eukaryota; kingdom Metazoa; phylum Arthropoda; class Diplopoda; order Julida; family Julidae; genus Megaphyllum; species Megaphyllum sjaelandicum. Next base: position 7,225 of record JAQGBX010005205.1, on the reverse strand, counting down.
GAATTTCTGACACCTGTAGTACGAACTCTTTTCCAGGCCCCGTCCTTGAGATCGGACGAATGCTCTTAATCGTCTTAATCTTCGTTTAAGACGAATTCCAAATTCGGATATTACAAATTTTCGACTAAAGCGAATCAATTTAAAGTTCCTGATTCATGCAATATATAATGTACAGTCCGTGGGATATGATATCATTGAAATTTAAATTGAATATACATGTACATTTTATGTATGGAAAAAGACCTGCCTTAAATCGTGAGCATTACACAACATTTTAGCATCGTAGATATTAACTTATGGATTGCATCAACGTAGATAAATTAACTAACTGCTTTTACTTTATTTGTTAATTCGTAAAGTTAGTGTTTTTAAAAGAACATGTTTGCCACCATTTTTGAGAATAGTTTTTGTATAGTTGATGAGACAGTTTGTATGTGATTTTCTAAAGGGATTGCTTAAGTGAGTATTGGCGGGTTTTATCATCTAAACTATAACATTGCTAGAAATTAATTACTTACCTCCTTATAATTATGCTTTTGACAGGAAAAGGAGTCTGGTTTTGCAACTTTACTTTTTTTTGATTTCCATAAAATAGCATGTCTTTAAAAACAAAAAACGCTGTGCCAATTTGTCACATTCCGATATGAATGCTTCTAATGTACAGTTGTCTTGTTTGAAGGCTAGGAATTAGTGCTTCTATAGAGATGCAAAAAACTGTCGCGTGACGTTTGTATTAGTTTCCAGTTAAAATTTCAACATTTTTATATGTATGTATATTTCTAAAAACTGTGTGCGGCATGGCGTGATGTGATAAATTTCCTGCTCCTGATAAATCCATTAATTACAGCAACAATCTTAATTCTGAAAACACTTGACTAATGGTAATTATGAAAGTAATTTATCATTAAACCGCGCTGAAATCGAGCTTAATGGTAGAAGGATTTGCATATATTACGGAAGAGATGTAACAAGCCGAATGAATTAGTACTGCTCTCTCAAAGCAAATTTTTGCAGTAAAAATACTACAGTAATAAGATAGGCAGTCTAGCCTGAGCTTAGGCATTCTTTAAACGGAAACTGTGGCAAGACTGACGAACGCCAATCATTGAGACTAAAATACCGGTATCTTAAAAGAAGACGAAGTTTTTAATCACAGAATGGAGCAATCTGTTACATAGATTTTAACAAATTAAAAATTTGGTAAGATTGAAGAGCGATCGATGCTTACATTTTCATGTTAGGAAATCTTGATTTGTTCTTCTTAAACCCTGTTTTTTGATAAACGATAAATAACTGGATAAAATACTGTATGTGACGTAAATTAACCATCTTAATAAAACCACGTCATTCAGAGAAGATGGTTTAAGTAAGAAGCGTTGCGTGGTTAAGTTTTTATATTTTGTAAACATTATTTATCGTTCAGGTATTGGTGGAAGAAATGAGCTTTTGCACTTTAAATGTCAATGTCATAATTTGGGAAAACATAGCAAACAGCCATTTTTGACATCTACGCCTACGTTCATAATTTATGTAGGATGTGGGTGGCAATGTTTGCTATAGTTGATGTTGCTTTTCAGACCACAAAGCACACCATGGGAGATAACTTAAATCAGATGTTTTTTTCTGAAATGAGATTATCTGATGCGTCAGACTCTAAAAATATGCATCTTTTTGTTAATCGTGATGATGCATCTTTGATTTAATATAAAGAATTGTGGATGCTCGTTGTAGCTCGTTGTATTGTATTTTTGAAAGTCAATTTAAGATTATTTAATTTGCATAGTGATTGTGGCAATAAACCTTTTGCCACAACATGTATAGTATCTTCAAGCCACTTAAGGATACTTACTGTATCTGCATGTAATTCGATCCAACTTGGATTACTTTTGTTTCTCAATTTGCCAGATTTTCAACAAGACCGTTAAACGGTCGTTAAATGATTAAACTGACAAATCATTCGGAAACAACAAATCTGCGAAAGTACTTCCATCTGCGAGAAAAACATATTACTGGCCGTACATATACACTTCAATTTGAGAATGGGTACAATTCTCAACTTCATTTTCATTTGACAAAGGATTATGCAAATGAGCACGCGCATTAAAGCTACTTAGGACAATTTGAGAGATCTCTCGCACTCATTAAAAAGTGCAAACAATTGGCTGGAAATTTTCACGCAATATCGCCGTATCAACGAAGATTGAATTAATTAGCTCATCGCGGCAGCTTTCGGAATAATTGGAGTGTAAATTTGAAGTAGCGAAATGTGTGAAATTTGCATCGCGTGCTATTTATCTATAATTAATGTTTACTCAATTTAAGTGAAACCTGGGCGTAGACACATTCTGCGCAAACACTAAGTCCAATTCAAATATTGCTATTAATTGAAACGGGACATCTAGATATGCTCACAATGTGCCACTTCTGGATGAAATTCCCAAATCGGCGATCTTTGAAATGCAATCACTCGTGTGTTTTACAACAAGATGAAAATTAAATGAAAATTTTCATCTAACGCTGAATGTTATCTTCGTTCCCCGAACATCCGACAAAATTTCACAATGCTAAGCCAAAACGTAAACAAGGTTGAGTGGAAACCAAACGCACGAAGCTTATATTGCCGTGTTTAGCATGGCATTTAGAACGTTAATGAAGACAAGTAATTCGATGCAAAAATTTAAGATGATAATGCTATCACCGTACCATTTACAGGACCACAATGGGGCGTTTTTCTGTAAAAATCCTTATTGTGAATCCGGTGAAAGCAATCTACGCGGAGTTACATTGTGTTCTATTCTTATCATATTTTGAAACCATGTTCTCATTTTAATACGCATTAAATTGCCGCTCTATAATGCTCGAGCAATATAATGCCGATCGATAATTGAGGTTTTTTTTCTTCTTATTTTTCATAACCGATGCATGAGTTAGTTTCCTATTTAACGGAAATCAATTTCTTACTTATAAAGTTCTCTCTTTCGAAGATGCAATCTGGCTTTTGTAAATTGTTTTTGTTGATCGGAGAAGAATGCTGCAGGAAAAGAGGGAGAAAAGGCTAAATTAATTAAGCTACTTGAGTGCCTGAAGACAAAATCCAATCAGTAAGGACCTGGATTGAACTGCGTGCGTGTCTCAACTACAACATGAAAGAAAATTTCACTTGGAAATATAGGCGAAGCGAAACTGTTAATGGGTTTAGTTTGGAATAAATCGTATACTTGTATTCATAACGTACATGTAAATCTTCCTACGTACATCCAAACTAGCCTGGTGAACAACGTTTTCTTCCATGGTTTTATTTTTTTGTTTGTTCTGTTTTGCTGTATTAGCTTATTGGCCTGAGGCAAAATTTTGTTTCTTCTGCTAAGTATATTTGAACAAGAAACTCTTAATTAAAGTCTACCAGTGGTATTATTTTTATAAGAATTACGGCGAAGTCCGTTTTAGGCATAAAATAATAATGAAACGTTTTAAGATGTTTTTACAATTCTTAGTTATTTACTTCCATAGCTGATTGACTAACAAGTTATTAAAAGTTTTCTTTTATGCCTAAAACTATCTTTGGAAATAGTTTGAGGCATAGAAGATGCAGATAGTTTTAGGAATTAAATGAAATATTTTCAATAATTTATTTGTTTATCGGTAATAAAGGTAAATAACTAGGAATTGTAAGTTTTAGAAAAAGCCACAGACCACTTAGATTCTTTCGAATTGGTAGAAATATAGCACCCCCGTCTCAGAAGTGACACAACTCTAAAATCGTCAATTTCTGGTATAAAGTCAAGCAAATTGAATAACTATAGTAAAGCTTTATTTGAATAAAAACGAAACATCTTAGCTTTCCATACATGTAGTTCGGCAACATTGTCATTACCACCCATTTCTCGCATTGAAACTTGGTTTTGTTTCAACAAGTTATGTCACTTTGAATGTGGAGTGCGGTGTCTCGAAAACCATTATACCTAAGTAGAACTGTACACGTATATACAGGGTGATTCTTAAAGTCACTTCTCAGAGAAAAAAAATCATAAGTTTTAAAATGGTAACAAATGCGAAGATAATTCTTTCTAGTAACTTTTAGAGTTCTCCATGAGCTACCCGGAAACCATATACCCTGTGACCTTGAATGTCACGTTCAAGGTCATCCATGTGCTATATGTCTGCGGATTTTGCAGATATGTCAGAAACCGCTGCAGATACGTTAAAAATGTAATATAGGGCGATGCCTAATTAGTATAATAAAGTTAGTTTCAAATTGTTTTGAACATAGCACAGTGATCCAGAATTTTTCTTCTCCACGATTTACGCCGTACACTCTTAGGCTGCACTGCATGACACCAAAGCTTTGTGGGCTGCATAAAATAAGACCTCACACCTGCTAAATTGTTGATCATAACTGTGTGCTAAGGCAAATTTATTTCATTTGAGGCTATCAAAGTTTAATACTGTATTAAGATGTGGGGATCGCCTAACATGGTTTTCCCATGTATACTTAAGGTCGCATTTATACTTAAGGTCGCATTTTTTGCAGCCCACAAAGCTTTGGTGTCATGCAGTGCAGCCTAAGTGAGTACAGTGTATAAAGTAATTCGTGGAGAAGAAAAATTCTGGATCGCTGTGCTATTTTTTAAACAATTTAAAATCAACTTTATTATACTAATTAGGCATCGCCCTACAACGTTATAACTTACACTTTTAAAGAATCGGCAGCGGTTTCTGAGATATCTGCGAAATCCGCAGACCTAGCACATGGATGACCTTGAACGTGACATTCAAGGTCGCAGGGAATATGGTTTCCAGATAGCTCATGGAAAACTCTTAAAGTTAATTCACAGAATTATCTTCATATCTGTTAATATTTTAAAGATATAATTTTTTTTCTCTGAGAAGTGACTTTAGGAATTACCCTGTATAGTGCGTTTGAAAAACGTCTCAACCTAATAAGGTTAACCAACTATGCGGGAGTTGTAGACAGAAATGTTTACTCCAAACGTTTGCCCAATTCTAACCGCACCAAAAAACGTGGCTTTTTGGATGTTTGTCTCTCTCAGCGCCACCTACGAACTACCTTTAAGATTGCGCGTCTTAAGCATCGGTACAACGATATGTCGTTTGTCGATAATCACGTACATAAAATAAAAAGGTTCGACTTGAGTTTTGGTTCATTGAATGAGACAAAAAGACGGGGTAATAAATGTCAACCGCATTATTTATGACGGGTATAAATTTGCATCTAGTGAATTACGCCTTGACTTGCTGTATCCATCCTCCAATTTCTTTTATTTCCCCCCATCTGACTGCGCCAAGATCTTTGTTTTCCTAAGTGCTGTAATTATTTAATCAATAAGTTGGCCTTCTTCCGTTCCTCGACTATTACAGTTGTACTACTTGTAGTTTTATCTGTTCGACATTGAATTACGACATCTTTGAGACACCAGCTGGGGAGAGCAGCTGCGTTTTCTTGGAAAAAGACAGACCCCTCAGCCATCGTGGATATGGCGAGAGTAATGAACAGAAACATCATCTCGAGATGTGATATTACGACATTTTTGCAGAATTATTCTTGATAAAAATACACACCGGGATGTAAAAATTGCTGGGAATGAATTCCTTTTCAATACTGAAGTATTAATCCGTACGAAAAACGTCGTATGTTGCCCTTTTAAAGCACTAATGCGCATTAAGTCTGGTGTGTTTTAAAGAAATATGCTACAAAAACACATTTAAATCGATTAATAATTACAAAATAAGCATTTGCATTTGCTTGCATTTTTTTTTTTTTTCTGTTGGAAATGTCGAAATTCAAAGCTGCATGGGGTTAGACCCTTAATTATTTTGAATGATATGAATGGTGATCTACCAAAATTGATTTTTTAATAATATAGTACATCCAAAATGCTTTTTATGTTAACATGTTCTAATCGAGACGTGTTTTCTACATACTTCTACAAATATAGGAATATTTTTGGACTTACTGCGTTCAACTTATAATTCGTTCTGAGATACACATGCATGTTTACAAAAATGCGATTTTATACTATGTCAGGCGTTCCACTTATTTTAAAAGTTAACGTGTTCGTACACGTTGTAACAATTCCCGATGCATCTGACAATATCAAGTTATATGCTGCGTTCATAACGAGCTTGTTTCCAGTCGCTTGAAGCAAGCTCGTTATGAACGCGGCCTATATTTAAACATCTGAAAGCATCAAGGAAAAAGATTGATGTACAATATTTCATTTCGTATAGTAAGTTCCGCAATAGTGTAACAACTCTTAGTTTAACGTATTCGCGCTCAACGCCACGTAGTGACACAGTTTCCATTCACATACAGTATTTACAGAAATAACACGTCGCTAATTCTTGCGATTCCCGCAATGCAATTGGAATATTTCCACCAGGCGATGCTTTTTTGTGAATGTAATATGATCAAAAATAAGGGAGAAAATTTCCCTGTCATTTTCAGCTCACAAAGCAAGTGGAAATCCGTGTTGAAGTTTATTCATATTACCGAATTTTGCCATTGCTTATTTCCGCCTTTAACGTTGTTTTTTTTGTCAAGATATCGGATCTTGCCTCGTTTTGCCAGAGCAGAAATATCAGATCTAAAACTGTTCCCGAAACATTTCATTTTATTATCTTTTGTATAGAATTGCTAGCGACATTCTAGGATGACTTTGACTCGATGTTATTCTTGATTTGGACATCTTTCGATTGCATATTCCCTATTCAAAGTGACTCGCTGTCCGGGCCAATCTTTTCTCCTTTGGTCGCTGGCTTACTGGATACGCTGGCAGGCATGCTTACTGACACGATGGGCACACTGTCAGGAAATGTGACATCTTTGACACGCGACTTGCGCCTAATCTTTTCTGGCGGGATGAAAATGGCCGACTTCCGAAAAGACTGATCATTTTCCGCTCCATCGCGCGGCTCAAAAAAGCGTCCTGGGAGATGGTAAAAAAGCAACACTTTGAACCGAACGTCAAGTTGATCATGAATGTTTTGTGAAGAAGCAAGTTTCCAAGGATTTGAGAACTTTGTGAAAAACCACGGCTTTTATGCTGGGAATTCAAATGCTAGAATGGCCAAGTCAGTTCGAATGGCGCTGAACCGTGGTATAAACTCGTCAAAAATGTCCAAATGTGTCATTCTATTCTATTCTATTCATTACCCTGCAGTCAGTACATAGTACCATGTGGCAGGGGGGATCATCATACAATTT
>JAQGBX010005204.1:0-14045 GCA_034698745.1 Megaphyllum sjaelandicum | reverse complement strand
CAAGCAGATTTTTCATATCTCGAACGGTTAAGAAAAAAATTGGGTGGTGATGGACTTATGAATCACCCAGTATATATATTATATCGATCAATAAGTGAATAAAGCACAGTTTTTCCACCTGGCGATGTTGTTCTATATATGAAAGTACTATGTAACTTAAACCAAAGTGCTCACCAAATTGACATGATCCAGTACGTGTAGCATTAGTTAAAAATAGAACTGTTCTATTATTCAGTTATACGTATCATCAGCGTGACAGATGTCAAAAAGTGGAGCATGCTTAAATTCTTCAGATGAATATGGATCTGACTTCAGTGGGTGCTGGTTCACATATGTTTACATTTGAATTTGGTGGGCCCTCTGCCTAAAAACGTGTTCTGATTTACAACCAACGAAAAGCACGCATTTATATACCTGTTTTGTTGTCTGAGGAGTGGTTGCATTGGGTTTGTACTTCGCAGGCTCCAGGCTCTTCTTAGGTTTAGTAGATGTACTCGCAGACATTTTAGCTTGTAATTTCAGCTACCTCAGGAGTTAACTAAATCAGAAGAAGGTTGATTAGCAAATATAGTTTTGGATAATACAAACATGGTGGAATTGAACAATGCTAAAGCTGGTCATACACGATCGAGGCAAATTATTTCTGGAAACTTGCCAATTTAAGTTGATTAGAATTCACATTAGAATTCACATTATAAAACACAGAACTTTTTGAACGTGCCATGTTTCCAGAAATAATTTGCCTCGATCGTGTACGACCAGCTCTAAGCCCGAGATATTGTGTGTATACAGTTGATGTATTCTGCAATGATTGGCTTAGATATATACTGTAGCTTCTAAAATGCTGGTCAAATAACCCCGAGGAGTTTTAACATCCTGTAATATGACACCATAACTTTGTACATGTATTTGCTAGCTTCAAGCGCTATAGCTGTCAAGATGATCCGGCCCATTGTGCGATTCGGATGTACTGCCGTACTCACCACAGAATGAGGATATAAATCCTGCGCTATCACCCGAACAAAAGCCAAAGAATATGAACTGAAATTTGGAAAATCAAATAAACGTAATCAACGAAGATCGTATCTTCTGAAACGAATAACTTTTACCACCAGCATAGCCATTAGCCGCCGCATTTCCTAAGAAATTTAAATTTCGAACGGCGTCGCTGATTGGTCACCGGGGCACTTGCTTATGTTCCACGGTTGCTAGGCAACGCCTGATAATCATGTGACTGCCAGTCGGCCGAGTCGGGACATTTCCCTATATATGAGCTCCGGTTGATGTGGTCGGGATTTGGATCTAATATTGCTATCCCCGCATCGGCTGAATTTTTTTTGATTTTATATTGAGTTATCGTTTGGAAAATGAACGTTCTCGAATGTAAGTATTTAACGGTTTTTACGAATCTATGCATATTTGGCAGGTTGCTGCGCTCTTTGAAAGCTAGAATGCTTGATCTATTTCCGTTCCAACGTGTTGCTGCTTGAGATGACGTGCTAGTCGAAGTTTAATCTCCATCTATAATATTGGAAATATGATGAAATTTGAACGTTGAAGCGTTTTCTTGTCAATGGATGATCAGATATTTTCTGACTTATTTAATGTTGGCCTTGAAAAAAATGTCCAGCGGTGCATGGGAACTTTCTAAGCGACCATATTCCAAAAATGTTGGGAGCTGGATCGAGGATAAATAATGCGCATCATCAAATTAGCTAAATTAATTATATATTCCTGCAGCCCTAAAAGTAGTGTTTAAGATGGTTTTTCAAAACATGTACAGTAGACATTATGAAATGGGCGACATTTTCTTCCTCCAAAATCTCGTACAAAATCTCCAAACTTTCAGTTCAAGGTCAAGGATGGCACCCTTGATCTTCAAATGAACTTTTGCGTTTACACATCCCATATAATGTGTGTGCCTGTCGTCTCGAAGTTGCCAGGAAGCCGATCTAAATTAAGGATTTGAAACAATCTTAATTAATGAATAATATGGCCATTATTAAATTCAATACAGAAAATGACCTCGCTTGACCCTGAGACTAGTGACCCTAGCTCTCCGGAATGTGATTATGGGATAATATTTTCCCAGTATTAAAATTTATAAATGTATTTTCTTAGTGCTTTTTAACCGGTTATGCAGTATATTTATGATTTTCTTTCTAAAATGATAAGTTAATTTATTCTTCAATTTTGAGAATTTCACCATATTTTCCTGGTATGATTTCACAATAGCATAGCTAGCTGGGAGCATGGTGTAAAATGTATTTGAAATCTTGAGCTATTTGGCCACAGGCACTAGGGGAAAATTACTATGTCAATTTTGTTCGTTACATCCTACGCTTTTTATATAGCGATACAGTATATAGTGTAAACATTTTGCGGAATTAATGTGGCGATACATTTGTGCGTAAAGATGTGGTTTGCAGATAGTTTTCCTGTCTACAGTACATGTTGCAATAGTTTATTGACGCTTGATTTGCTAATTCGGAGAATTTTGACTTTCTTCCTCGTATGCAAAAGGAGGAAAAATTCAACTGTCTAGGTGCAACCTTAAAACATGCGTCATTTACTGTACCTTGTATGACACGTGTGTACATTTGCATTTAGTTTTATCAATTGTAAATTTATCCCTTCATAAATGAACATGTATATCGTTCAGATTAGTGCAGGACCATGCGTTCTCAAGATGGCTAGTGGAAAATAAACAAGCTAGGTCTTATCTCTGGTGAACTGTTTACCAGATAGGATAACCCATTTTCGGTTTCGTTTTCACTCCTACAAATTCGACAATAGTAGATCTTTGGGTTATCAGTTTTTTAGTGACGTTTGCTAACAATGATGAGGTGCAATTTCATAGCATCCAGAGTAAAGCAAAGATTAGATCAGTGTTCAATTGCAGTTGAATGCATAAACCAATAACAATAATATTTTGCCATGGATGGGTTTTTTAATTTGATCATAAAAACGCTGTTCTTAATCAAATAAAGGACTGTAGCTTGCATAAAACGTGACCAGCTTGGATGGAAACGCATTTTGTTTGCTTGTTGTCAACATTTTCAGTCATTTGAATAGCATTGGTTATTTAATACCATGCATTCAGCTGCTGTCTTGTGCTTATCCTGCAGCACAAAAATAAGGCATTCATTACGATACGAGTTTGTCATTCACTTTCCCCCTTTTGACATTTCGATTTCTGCTTCCTTTCAGACCATGTGACTTAGTGATTAGTTTCATTTGGTTTTTCCAGTTTGATTTCTATCATAAAAGCAGAGGTTGATATGTCCGTATTTAGTTTATTTTTGCCAAGGCTGACAAATGTACTGTCATGATTCAGGGTGTCTAGCTTAGTTGTAGCATGTGAAAAATGTAGTCCCCAAAACTATCCTTTTTTGAATCTTTCCATAATTTCAGATGAAAGTTAAGAAAGTGCCTTTAAATATGGTTTGCACAAGAAACTATATAAAGTGAGAGAGATTGAAGGCATTTGTGAATAATCCCGTTCATATTTCAGCACGTTTTACCCAACATAAATATAAAATAACATTTCTACAGTCATTCACTTTTTCGCCCCGTTGTTGTCAACATTGTTGAACTTTCCCAAAATTGCTTATTACAAGACTAGAATTAAATTCCTCCCATATCAGTCTTTTGCATCAATCTCTGTTTGAATTTAATATAGGCCTATATGGTGAAATATATTTTTTAGGCAGCAAACTTGAAAAATTTCAAGAACTTTTAATTTAGTTCTCAATTTCTTGGTCTGCATTTACAAGGGCTGTGCTCACCTGAATACCTTAGCTATACTGCTTTTTAGACATTTCTCTGAACTATTTGCTAATTTGTTGCAAACGTTTGCATTTGACCTTACGAATGTTTTTAATAGTTAATTGTTTTGTTTCAGGTACCCTGTTCATTTGTTTGTGCATTCTGTCAACAGGTAATTAATTTACAGTACTTACGTGATTAATTGGTCCATCATGCCACTCCCAGTTGAATTATTTGAATTACAAAAGCATTGAACAAATGGAAGTGTGAGATCACATTTTGCATGTGAACTAATCTTGTGAAATGAGCTTGGAAGGCACGTGTGATTGTTTGGTATTCCCTGAACTAGAACTGAAAGCCTAATCTTCTAATCTGCAAAGAATGCAAAACCATTTTTAATGTTATCTTACTGCAACCATATTACTTTTCAGTGGCAAATGCGCAACAACAACAATGCGGGGTGATTCTTACAAATGCCGAAGACACTTTGATACCCCCACACTATCCATTCCCGTTAGAAGTGAATACAGTGTGTAATTGGACATTTCAGCTTCCGACTAGCATGCCAAAATTAGTGCATCTCAGTCTCGATGAGGTTGAGATTTCTGAGCTAGACAAACTGACCATATTCGATGGTATCACTACTTTTCACTACAGTGGAGCAAATCGTGAGTTACAATTATACACAAATTTATATGAATTTTAGACAATGCTTATTCATGTTGGGAATATAAAAGCCGTTTATGCTTTGCAGTGACTGGGAATCTCATTATAATTTTGAATTCTGTGGGCAGCACGGTGCGGTTAGAAATTGGTCCAAATAGCACCGATTCGCCTCGAAAGTTTATGGCATCTTACAGACCACCAGGTAAATATACCCCTTTTCTCTTCGTAAAATATGCTTTCAATGACTTGCAATGCAATTTTTAAATGATTTTTTTTTTTTTTTGGAAATAGCTGCAACGATATTTACGCAGGAGCACAGTGGAATGATCAAATCGCCCTTATACTCGAATAGGTCAAACGAAAAAATGGATTTATCGTGGACTATCACCAAAAGGCCGTCTACGAGCATTTATTTGTCATTCAGGGTATTTAGCATCGGTTCTGGGCGTCTAAATATAAGCGATGGATCCCAAGAATGGTCTTTCAGTGGTAAATCCATTAAAATTATGTTCTAAAAATCACGTAGAAAATGATAAGACTTCCATGGGATGCTAAAATCATTGTATACCATCCTATAGCCAGATTTTGCATTAAATTAACAAGGCCTAACAAAGCATATGCTGCTCTGATGTACTTTAAAATTATATTGTTTGTTTGGGTTTTATTCATTAAGAATCGACGCTTCCAAATGACATTGCCACCTCATCTGCAAACGTGAAAGTCACCCTGGAAATGCCAATGAGTGAACCTGGCTTAAACTTTGAGCTTTTCCACGCTCAGTTGCATCCAAGTAAGTTATTGTTGACTTTTTTTTGGATGTACAGTTGCCTTTATGCCTGCCTCATGTTAAATCTCGTGACTTTCACTCAGATTGCAGCCAGCACATTGTTGAGGAAGGTAAAACAGAATTCGAAGTAGACTTTAAGGATCTGCAAGTTGCGATGGATCATACAGTCAAGTGTTTCATCATCTTTGAAGTACGTGAATCAAATCATGATCTTGTTAATCTATTATTCATGACGTTGGAGGCGGATGATTTCTGGCTGTAGTACTGGTTTAACTAAATTAACTGGTTGGTCCTTCATTAATTTTCTGCTTAAAATTACAGGTAAAGGAAGATGTCGTTTTGTCGGCAGGTGTTAGGTCTTTGGACACCACCATCCCAGACTCCAATACAATTATTACCTTAAACGATGGAGGAAGCAGTCATTCTCCCAATATTTTGGTATATTCACCATCCAGTCAACTTGAGGGTACGTCAAACTAGATTTTTGTTTCTTGTCACAGTTTATTATTGCTTATTTGATAAATTTGTTTTACTGAAAATTTAAAATGCTATTTTCAATTTTTATTAGCTCCTCCGGATGTGCTTACGAGCGGTAATAGATTATGGATTGGCTATAATTCATTGGCGCATAAACAGCCTTTAAACGCATCTGTACGCATCACCGTTCATAGTAAGCTCTTGTTTTAACAATCTACAATGTTATGCCGTAAATATTTTAAGATGCCACTGAATTTGAAAGTTTTGCCATTTATTAGATAGTGGAAAACACCTACGTGATTCTGGTTCTTTTGAGCTGCCGAAACAAGCGTCCAATGCCACACTCGTTGCAAATACCTCCATGTATTTGCTGTCAGTTGCGTCGGATCAACAAGTTATTGCGACTGTCAACTCGACTGCCTCACTTAGCCAGGATAACTACATCCTTTTTTATGATGGAAATTCCAAGGAGAAACTTCTTACGAAATTCACTGCCAACATGACATTTTATCCTGTCGCGGCCACTTCCAACCAATTGCTTATCGTGGCCAACAACTTTAAAGGGAATGATACATTTAGCGCTTCATTCGAATCTGCTCCAAAAGGTATGTCTTCATGTTTTTAGAACGTTTAAGAATTATAATAATACTTTGGTTTTCATGAAGGAGGATAACTTTGATTTCCCACCCACTCTCCTCATTGTTTAAGTTTTATATCTAAGGCTGTTAATTTTTTGAAAATGTTTTTCTTTAAAAAATAAACTTGTAGGCCTACAGAATACAAAATTGACGTTCAAAAGAAAAGCTTTGCTAAAATGTTTGCACATGCAATTTTGCATTCTTTGCAAGTTTATTTATTTATTAAGAAATAAAAGGGAGATTTTTAAAATTTTCTAAAGATGAAGTATTTGATAGATGAGTCATCCTTGGGTGCGCACCTTTTCATCAACCTAATATTAACGCCTTTTTAACATTTATTTGTGTTATTTTGTTTTCCTTCCAGGTACAATTCTTTTGAGCAGTGATAGATTGGGTAGTTTTCAATTAAATAAAGTCCGAGCCAACAGTAGCTATACGTGGATCATTGCTCCACTCCAGATGAACTCTTCAGCTGGTAATTCGAATTAACTGCTTTGACCTGCTTAAACACTTTGATGGCATCAAAATTCACGGTAAACTTTTGATTGTGATTATTTCACAGAAGGGATCCTGTTGACCATAAATAGTGCTTCGCTAAACGATGAGAGTTTGCTACGGATTTATAATGGCACCAGTGACACTTCTGTCGCCTTATACACGCTGACCAATTTTACTAAGAATGTCGCAGTTCAACTCGAGAGTGCCGAGGGTGTCAAGGTCGTCTACGAGAATAAAGGAAATGAATCTGAGGACGCGATAGTTGATGCCACTTACCAACTGCAGCCAAGTACGTCAACTTTTACATTTTTAATTTATTTGGTGGTTTGAAAGGCGCACGTAGTCTTGCGTGGCAGATATTGGTACGATGTGAAATATTTTTTTTAAATTGATATATATATATATATGTTTTACCAAGATCTTTTGTATCTTATGTTTGCTGACTTAAGGTAGGGCTCGATTGGGTTGATTGCAAATTTGTCATTTTTCAGAATGTGTATACTTTTCAAACCTGACATCAGTCAACGGTACCGCCATCTCTACTCCCAATTATCCCAACCACTATCCGGCCAATGCACAATGCCGTTGGACTATTGTAACGCCGAGCAAAAAAGTATATCTCACTTTCGAAAACATGACTTTGCCATCCGACCAACCCTTGCTCATATACAGCACGAAAGGTGAGAGTTTGAAGTTAATTGCGAACGTTAGCGGCAATGGTATTATCGACGATGTGATTACGGACCAGGCTCCCCTGCTGCTGGTGTGGTCGTCTTCTCTCCCACTTGGCGAGCTGAAAGTTTCAACCGGATTCCAGCTTAAGGCTTTTCCACTTGGTAGGTGACAGACGTGTCTGCTCTTCACCATCGTTGTTCGTTTAGTTTCCTCATTAATCTTTTTTTTTTCCAATCTTAAGACTGTGGAGGAGCGTACAATGAAACCGGCCAAGAGTTCAGCACTCCGAGTTATCCCAAGCCAGAAAAGAACTCCACTGTTTGCATATGGGCTATTACAATTCCACCAAAGAAAGGGGATGACGTGGAAATCATTGATCTGGGCTTTTCAAAGGGGGGTTCGACCAACAGCAAGTAAGTGCAGTTTTAATGCACCAACAAATGGTCAACCACGTTTTCTCAATAAAGCAAAATAATACCCTTTGTTAGAATAAGTTTGTCAAGAAATTGAAATTGACAAACGTTTTCAACATTACCATCCATTGGGTGATTTGTGTAAATTGCTGTCCTGCTAATATCTATTAAATAGCAGGTTATTTTCCAAAAGATAGATGAACCGACCAACCCAAATATCAGTTTTAAAACTGCCGCTATACTCGTTGTTTTCTTGCATTTAGTCCCGAATTAATAATCCATGAAGGCGGATCTTTGCAATCCCCGTCAGCCAACATGACGACCATTAACGAAACTAGCTTCTTGTCCAGGACAAACAAGTTGTTAATCAGATATGCGTACACCTCTGATGCTGCTGGCGGTTCCTCCTATCATTTTCATTACAGGCCACATAGTAAGTTGTTGATTTGCGTTTTCTTTTGCCCAAGGCTGAAACCTAATCCATATTAATTTATAAAAAATTCAGGTTGCAACAAACAGGTATGTAACAATGGTTTATGCCTGCACGATTCTTGGAGATGCAATGGAATTAACGAGTGTGGCGATTACACCGACGAGCTTGATTGTGCCGCTTCTCCTATTAATCCACCTCCGGAGCCTGCTTCAGGAAGTAAGTAGAACTGGATGTGCCCCGATTACTTCCAGCGGGGATATTCGTTTGTTTCTTCTGCGCGTTTGCCATGCTCAAACCCTTAATGGAGTAAAATTCCGTTCCTCATTTTTAGTCTCCGTCGCCGCTTTCGTCGTTGTAATGTTTGTGATGCTCATCATCGGTGCCATACTCGCCATTTTTGGGCCGATCGTCTGGAGGAAATTCAGAGCCCAAAGTAGTTACCAGGAATTCCGGAATACAGCTGATGCGTAACGTATCACAACTAGTAAGGTTTTTGCTAAGGTATGCCTCTGGGCGGTGCTCAACTTGCTTTTCTGGAACTTCCTTGTTCAGCTGAGTTTGTCCTTATTTTTGTTATTTCTATTTTGATTATTTTTTAAACATAAGTTGGCACTTGCACGATGGGTGAGGGGATCTGCTGGTCACCAACAGGTATTTAATACTTTTGAGATTATATGAAATGTCTCACACGGTGAAAACTGGATAGAAGAAGCATGGGGAACTGGCACCTTGGCGTTATTTAGCTCACTATTGGGAAAACTAATGAATTATCTGATGATTTACTTGAAACATTTTGAATGTTTTGTAGCAACATAATAATTCCATTACAGTAGATTCCTGTTGGAAAAAACGTTACCATATTCATCCAATGCTAAGAAAATCTGCAAAATGCACGAAAAACACACATTTTGCAAGAATTTAAATTTAACTCTGCAAGCAATTTTATGCGCTTGTTTATAGGCAAAACAGTTCCTCATAACTGTTTTTCTGTACAACTGCTTGTGCTCAATTTCCATTAGGTTTGTATGCTGTCCTGTTATAAACAAGAGATCAAACTGAATGTTCAAAATCGTCTGGATTGAAACAAACATTCAAATTATCCAGTTTACGGCATAAAACATGTGTGAAATTGGGCTCTTGAAGACATTTCTACTATTGTTTCATTAGTTGTCTATACCTTGACCTAATTTGTTCCTCTTTCATTATCTTGGGTATTTCTTGGTAATTACATAAATTTACACCTTCTGTTCTTCATAAGCACCTTTCTCTTTTTAAACTTGTCAACCCTTAGATTGCTGCCATGGGCATTCTAACCCCTATGGGGTACAGTTTGTGCCAATGTCATTTCCCGGTATATATTATAAATTTACAACTTATTGTTACGTGGTGTTGAAAGTGTCCAAACCTTTTGGACTTAATTAAACATAACGAATTTGACCAGTTTGCATAATAATACAGTGGTCTATGGGCGAGTCGCACTGCTAACATGTGAACAGTAGTGATTTAAGGGTTTTCATTTCAATTCGCAGAATTTCTTTTGTTGGATAGTAAAGTAAAAGGCCTTCATTCGTCTGCCAATTGGAAAGTGTTTTGCTGTTGAATCTTCCTCTTATGTTTCCTTACCCTCTTCTATCTTGTGGACTCAGTTGGTGTCTGTAAAAGCAGGCGAACCTAGGATAATTTTCTTAACAGTTTATTCCTGAAATGGTAAAATACATTTCAGTTTTTATATCGAAGCCGGTCCCATTTGAGATTTTGTGCAAATGTAGTTTTTCTATCTATTCGACAAAATGAAATTCTACCACAATTCAACTTTTTAAGGTTTACTAACGATAGCTGTTACGCTACTGGTTGTAGTGGCGGTGGAAAATCTGGAACTAATGTATTGTATTACATGTGGCTGTGATTATTACTAGTAATTGCGTTGAAAATAAATTTCTATAATGGTAATACAGCATGATATTGGAACTGTTTAATTTCTGTGAGTAATTTGTGGCAGATTGTATAAACTGAAACGTTGCATGGACTGGATTGATCGCTTTTTTGATCTAGTATTGTATGAACCACCCTGGATACTAACTTATAGTGAAATGGAGATTTCTGTAATCTATTAGTCCTTTGGATGAATCAAACACCACTTTGAACGACGCCAGCCTATCAAGAAAACTAGTTGAGTATCAATGATTAGACCAGACCTATACTTTGATGATTTATGCAAAATGCAAGAATTGTGCTGCCTTGTAAAGTTGTTGCAACAATGGGTCTTAAAATTAATTGCAGATTAACATTTTGTTACACATAACAAACATATGTAGAGCTAGTCTAAATATTTCATGAACTGAATGGTAATTAACTTGCCGATCAATTCTAAGAAATAAAGACCCCTCGAAGAAACCACATTAACGCAAGTTATCAACATTTTTAACAAAAGCACCATTAGATTAGTCATGTCAATAATTTAAGCCAATGCAAACTGGTACAGCTATTCCTTTTTTTTATTTAACACCATTTTATCGTTTTCAATCAATGTTAAGACAGCACGGCTGTCCCAAACATATTCCGAAAGTAAACACAAGATGTCCCTAGAGCGCATGTACAATATACATAGTATACAAAACGTTTGAAAAACCGTTAAGTTGGCAGTGTCCCCCCATTTCTCGAGTTTAATTTTATTCGTATTGCGCTATTAACACCATCATGTAAACCCCAACTAACAACGCAGCAACCTCTTTCACAGACTGCCAAAATTTGGTGTCCTCGAGCAACTCTGGAATGACTGACACTGTAGCGATGTAGATGAACCCTCCTGCCGTGAAAGGCAAAATCCATGCGGTTGCCGCTTCGCCGATATCACGCGCCAACAAGCTACACACGGTTCCTGTCATTGCTCCAATGGCTGTCACTAACTGAAGTCGAATCGCCTGCAAAAAAGTAAGAGTTGAGAAGTTTTGATTTATGGAAATATGCACCTCACGGTTCTCCAAGTTTCAAAAAATTGGGCAACCTTATGCTTGCTGCATCCAGACTGAACCAAGATAGCGAAATCCCCGATCTCGTGGGGGAACTCGTGGAGCAGCACAGTGATGGTGGTGATTATGCCGATGCTCTGTCCAGCCAAGAACGATGCTCCAATGGCCAGACCGTCAGTGAAATTATGCGTGAAGTCAGCTGCCAAGTTTAGGTAGCCAGCAACCTTGATGTCACCTATGATAGAGGTTTTGTGTTTGAATTATTGTTTTAGGAGTGTAAAACTTGGTCCTTTATAATTACTATGTTGCTATGGTAAATGTTCAATGTGCCAAAGAACATTTGATGAAATCTTCCAAAATATTGGGGAACGAGTTCGAGCTTGCCAATCATATGGTACAGTGTAGGCCTATTCACTGATTACATTGGGAAATATGTTTGCCCCGTATTTCTACATTTTCTAACATTGCAAGTATGGTGGGAAGATAATCTTAAACCCCTCGATTAGGTCACCTGTTTCCACATTTTTATCAGCAGCAGCAGCAGCATCCTTTGCCTTTTCTTTTCCCTTGTCCTCTTTCTGGTCCTTAGCGTCTCCAACCGCCTTCTTGGGCTTCGCCTCACCGTGCGAATGATGATGGCCATCGCCCTTGATGATCCTCACAAACTTCTCGACGACGAGGAAGGCGACGATGCCGCACAGCACCCAGAGTCCGACGCTGAGGTCATGGGCATCGTGCCCATCACCACCGCCGTGGGAGTGACCGTGTTGGTGGTGGTGCTCATGGTGATGTCCAGCATCATGACCGGCTTCGGGCCCACTTTCAGCTTTGGCCATGAGGGCGTGAGGGATGAGATGAAGGAAGGCGTCCCCCAAGAGACCTCCTGAGGCGAAGCTCAGCAAGATCTTGAGCATGGACTGGTGCTCTTTCACATTGCCTATGGGTATGAAATAGAGGACAATGGGCGGGGCAAGGCTGATCAGCGCCGTGGATCCCAAGGCGTACAGCCAGATGTTGAAGGATTCGACCGCTTGACCAGTGGGCTGTTCGGCCGCTTTGGGCTCGGCGCGTTTTGGCTGGGAGTGGGCGGGTTTGACTTGGTCCTCGTTGGCTTTTTTGGAATATTTGAAGGATGGCGCCTCTTCGTGACCACCGTGGCTGTGGTCGTGGTGCTCGTGTGAGTGGCCACCGTGGCTGTGGTGCTCGTGTGAGTGACCATGTCCGAAAGTCAAAGCCAACATTGCCAAAAGCACGAGAATCAAAGCGAAAAGCTTCATAATTGCAACGTCCGAAAATAAACACAGTACCTATAAATCCGATGCTGACCAGTCGCTGGACGTGCCTTTAATGAAATGCAATGCGCTAACACCTGAGCATGACCAACAACAACACAACGTTCGCCACGTTCTACGCTTGCGTAGACGGAAAATGGGTCACTCAGTTCCGCCAATGTAGAGATTCAAAGCGAGTGTAGATTGTAGGTGGCGCTTGCAACATCATCACGCATTATAAATTCAATGGCGGGAAGCGAAGCATAGGACGAATCCGATTTTTCGTTTATCAATTTTGTAAGGATTTTACAAAGAAATTCGAAAATGTACTAAATTATTGATCTTCTAAGGTGTTTTATCACTTTTATATGAATTTTCAGTGATTTTTTATATTGTCCCTAAATAGGGTATACTGAAAATCGATCGAAGAAACGAAAGCTTGCTTGCTCTTATGCTTGATAACGCTAAAATGTGATAAATGACCAGTTTGTCTAGGAGAGGTTTGATTCCGTTTGAAGTTATAAGATATTAATACGTGACATCAAATTCTCTGTCATGATTTATGGATGACCCTTCATGTGTCTTCAGCGCCATCTACCACAACTATCCCCTTTGCACGGGAGATTGTTCATATGAATTAACAGACATACTGGTGACGTACGTGAGAGTTTAACCGACGTCATAAAGGTTACATGCTTGTCAACATCATTGTGGCTGTATTAGCCACGTTTTACCACTTCAATTAAATTCATGAAATGACAGTGGCGCCAAAACTATTTACTTTGCATTCATAAGTGGTTTTTTTTTTTCGTAAACTCAAAGTAGTTTGCTTTCTGGCTTGTACAACATAACTTATTTGCGCAGCTAGATTTTGAAATTTTAATGTACAAAAATGTATTTTTCCTTCTTGTTTTGAATTTTTTTTAAGCCTGGATCGATTGCGTAAATATAAATCAGTGTCTCGTGGATCGAATGTAACCTCAATCGTCATTATGTGACGTCATATTATTCAATGCAGTACGTACAGAAGAACAAATCCCATTGCATAGCTTCTGCATCGATCTCGCCATGGCAATCATAATGCTCACCTGTAAACTCCAACTACTGACAAAAATTGTCTACCTGTAGATTAAATGCACCAATTTAAATGACTCAACGTTTCTACGTCCAAAAACAATCGTAACTCAAAACGCCATTTATGGACGACCCCTCCTGTCTTACTACTGTATTTGTAATAAGTATTACACGCGCTGTTATCCGAAGCGCCATACCTTTGTGCCAATCAACGTACATCCGTTATTCAAATTTGTCAGAACGATCGTCAAATGTAACTAAAGTGCTACCCTTCGCGCGGACGAATTTACGAAACAATCAAAAAAACATTCGAGAAACACCCAATAGATGTCGCCACGATCTCCGCGCGCTCGATCACGCACTACACCGCTGCTGA
>JAQGBX010005203.1:0-14052 GCA_034698745.1 Megaphyllum sjaelandicum | reverse complement strand
ATAATATCGAGTAATGTTGAATACAAAATATTTATATTCTTAATTTTTATTTATTTATTAACATTTCGAATGACTGTTGTGGTTATCTTTGGTGGTTATCTCAAGTCAAACTTGAGAGAAAATTTAAAAAAAGGGTCATTTTGTGATTATTCGACGATAGGGGGATAATCAATGTGGAAATATAATTTCAATTCGTGTTTCTGTTGCTTAGATCAGCGACGAAATACAATGTAATAAAAAGGAACGAATTAAAACTTAATTGAAATCAACTTATAAATTTGACCGAGATATTGGAAAACTTATTTGTAAGGCCATATACTACATGGCAATTAATACTGTATGTATGGAAAAGCACGGGCCATAATCCTTATCAGAAATTGTGCATACAGTGCATATGGACAAGTTTACAAGGACATGATGGCCATTTATAGAGTAAGGGTGGGAGCACGTTGGCAATTATTAAGTACGAAAGTTACTTACCGACCACTAGCGCCAACCAGCGGGCAAACAATTGGTAATTAAATGCATTACCAATTGTTGGCCCGCTGGTTGGTTCTAGTGGTCGGTAAGTAACTTTCGTACTTACATTATAATTGCCAACGTGCTCCCACCCTAATACATGTATGTAGCGTTTTTTATGGACAATAGAGGAACGTACGGTATCGTACATTACCAATTTTTCGTCTGGCCATGCATTTACAGTATATCAATTTTTCCACCAGGGGATTCAGTTGTTAAAGCTTTTTTCTCTCCTAAAGATTAGTCATCTCCGACTAGTTTCTCAAAGAAACATTTGGATCAAAACACCCACACTTCAGAATAATTTGGCCAGTTAAATACTGTTTTTTTACCATTTTAAGTACCACCCCTGATGTGGTGCTAATATCCTTCGATTGGGACTCATTGAGGGCGAGACGAGAAAAATTATCTATGGGCTTATTTACACGTTTCAATCAACCTTCTAATTCACATCTTGTCTCTCATATCTTCATACCTAACAATCACTGTAGAAGTAGGCATAATCATTCTAAACCTCTGCCTGAGCTCCGTGCTAATACGGATGCTTACAATTGATCTTTCTTTTTGAATGCGATTAGACGTTTGAATAATCTTCCTGACGATAATTCAGATTTATCTCGAGTTCAATTTAACAATGGTGACTAAGTCGCAAATGATGTAGGAGCTTTCTCCTAAAAATGGGCTTGATTCCCCTACCATATGGCATTTAATTGCTGACTGTAGGGTACTGAGTGGAATTGAATTGAATAAGGGTAAATCGAGTGGCCTAATTCTCCATGGAAATAGATCGTTGGCTCAATCCTCCGGACTGAAGATTAGTATTCAACCGTTGATTCTCCAGCTGGTCGCCTTCCTGCAGGTGTTTCTTTCTTTGCACCGAATCATGGTAATCTTCGTCCTCGTCGATTACATGTATTTGCCTGTCTATTTCTTTGACCAGATCGCCGAAGTGAACGCTGCTCACGTTCTCGCGCAGCAGGTCCAGCATGAACCAATCGCCGTAACTGCCCCTGTCCACTATGCACTGTAGATATTCAGTCAGTCCCTTCTCATTGGAGCACTCCAGACGCAGGTTCGTGTAGCGGACTTTGGGCACGAACAGCGAAAATCGGTAGAGCAAGTAAGTTCCGGTGATCACCGACAGGATGACGAACCAGAACCAGAGAATGATGAAGATCTTCTCGTTGATCATGTTGACCGGAAGCACACAAAGGGCGTCGTGGCGCTGGATGTTGCCTCCGACCCCCACCTTTTGCATTTCGCACTTGGTGACCCTGGGGAAGAGGGTGATCATGGGATCGGTGCGGTTGATCTGGTCCATCCGCGAGTACTTGATGATGTCCACGCCGAAGTCTGTGAACTCGCCCCCTAGGAAGGCGTTGGCGAAGTAGATCTGGCCGACCACGTTGGCGAAGTTACTACACTCGCACAGCAGAAACTTGAAAGCGAACGACGTGTTGTTGCCCATGGTGTTGATGTAGTATGAGGCCATCTTGTTGGTGTTGGCTTCCTTGAGCGCTTCCGTGCCGTCAACGATCGGATAGCCCAGCTTGGTCACCTCCACCAGCCGCTTAATTTTTCCGCCGTCGAAGATCTTCCAGAAGTAGTACGGAATGTAGAACATGATGGCCTCGAAGAGCAGGAAGAAGCACACCCACTGGTAGTAGCTGTGGTATCGGGGAGCCTCTGTGTACTTGGGGTCGGTGAGGGTGTCAATCCCGGGGTAGATGACGCTCGCACCGACCGCGCCTGGAAGGCTGAAGGTGGACTGGATCCAGCAGTAGTTGTCCAGGACCCCGTTCGGAAGATCGTCTTTGGACGTCGTGAAGCAGTCGATGGGGTCGCCGAAGACCTGCTTCGTGGACACGAAGATGCTGAAGCCTAACAGCATAATGACGGTGAGCTGACGGTGAAGCTGGAAAACCCAGTTGTCGATGATGATGTCCCCATACCTGATATAGGCTTGCAGGGAGCTCAGGGCCGAGATCATGGTGTGGCAGCAGCCTTCCCAGACCAGAAACGAAATCGGTAGCGGAATTGTTCCGTAATATGTTATATAATCAACTTGGTATGCTAGATTTCCTATAGATAAAGCTAGATTTACGATATGACAATTTTGTATTCGCAATCACGGGATTAATCACGGTTTCGATTAAAATCTCAGATGCGCTGATACGCTCCAAAGTAATGCACAGCATTTTCTTTGAAATGTTGTTGGTTGTAAATTGACGAGCAGCGATGTTTTTGAATGTTCGATATTTTTGATGGTTCGATTGGAATTATAGAGAATTATACATGTTTTTAAATATCAGTTTCATTTTATGGTATACAACCATAATATTGCAACTGGTTGAAATGGACGATAGCGTACCGAAAAAGATTTATTCATCAACTGATGTCTTTGTGATTTGTCAACTCACAAGAAAATGCTCGACATGAAATTAATCGTACACTCTGAAGAAAGTGTATATCAAATAGAACCGTTTGAGGTTCTTTCCTTTACTACACTAGGAAGAACCCCAAATAAAGTTATTTTTCAAGAAGCTTTTAAAATGTCCCAAATACACATATAAGGTTCAATACACTGGACCCCTTTAAAGGTGCTTTGAAAATGAAAAAGGTTATTTATAAGATGAAAAGGTTAAAAACCTTGAACCCTTTTAAGGGTAATAATTTTTTTAGAAGGCAATTCTTGTTGGAATATTTTAGTTTACGAAATCCTAATCAGTATCATTCATTCCGAAGTAGATACAGTATGTGATTGCCATGTTTTCATTGTGATATAAGGCGATAAATAGCTGATAAAGCGAGTGATATAAGGCGATAAATAGCTGCTGTAACCCATCAATTTGAAGAAAACGTTGACATTTTGGAACACATATCCAAATGTAAGAAAAGTCTCGGTAATTAATTAAAACATGAAGATACACGTGGTTGCATGTGTTTTCGCCTGAAAATCCAGTGCTATTTAGATGTACAAGTATACTATGGCATAGTTTCTGGTTTTGGAATGCAGCTTTCACATGGTGGGACATTCATGAAGAATTTTCTCCAAGTACCTTTAAAACTATCGAACCTTCTTTAAAGGCCCGTAGTGGTGATGTAGTCACCGTTTTTAGTTGAGGTTATTTGAAGAACCTTGAATGAGTAGAAAGGTGTAGTCTCAAACGATTTTTGCAGGGATGTAAACTTGTAAAATCCAGTCGTCGCCTGTTTATTTTAAGAGGAGAAGTCATCAAAATATTTGACTTCACTTAAATCTATAGATAGTTGCTTCGTGTTCAAGGGATACTGTCGCAATCCACAGGAATTTTAGTACATCGTTCAACATCGTAAGCTTTCTCTTAAATCGTCCTTTCGCAATTATTTGTTTACGTATATGATATCTATCGTGCATGGTGATAAAGAATATCGCGAAGATACGGTTGTTTTTTAAATTGTGTTATTGTTCTACCTGTACGTGATAAAAATCGACTCACTGAAACTTTAGAAGAACGTATACTTGTTAAAATCCAGTTTATTCGTGACGTTTTTTTCGTTTGCAAGTTGACAATAAATTGACACATATTATGCAAGAAGCTAAACGGTTTTCGCATTTCACGACATTTTCAGTCAATAACTTATAAATGTTATACATTTTATTTAAATGTGAAGATCATTCAAACGAATATGTCAAATTTTGGAGACATTATTTTGAATTACTTGTATTTTGTTTTTAAAAATTGGAAAAATTGAATAAAGTTCAAACCTGATGAAAAATGAGTAACTAAATGAAGGCGCGTGATATATGTATATATTTTTTTAAAAATGCCAATTTAAAAAAAAATGTAAAAAAAACCCTTTCATGACTTGTTAATATCTGATAACGATTTCCAAGAAGCTGGTGATCCGAATTAGAGATAAATATTATAAGGTTAAAAGGGTCTTATCGCGGTTTTTGATTCTATACTAGTGGTTGATAGTCATGATTTATATCAGATTCTTTGCTGAAGCAGTATCGTTAGCATTTTAAATGTCAAAAGCATAATATTATAATTAATGCGATCATGATCTGGCGTTATCATTTCTTAGTCCTACTGTCGTTAATCGCCAATCCAGATTTTGGCCTCTCTTCTTCAAGTACTCCTTTTCTGACATCATTGGCACGGCCACGCTGTGGAAATGTTCTTAGCCTAGGAGTTGGCTACCATGGTTCTCCGCCGAGAATTCTGTTCAGTTCCCTCATTAACTGGCGGTAGTGCAAGAGGTTCATGTTCTTCTCCAGCATGGACAACACGAACCAGTCCCCGTAGTTGCGCAGGTTTCTCAATATGAACGCGAGGTTGTGCTTTTCGATGCCGCGGCATTTCATATGGAGTACTTTCAACCTCACACTACGACTGGCCACCAAGATGATCCTGTAGAGCAGTGCCAGGCCACTGACGACGGAGAGGATGATGTACCAGAACCAGAGAAAGATGAAGATCTTTTCGTTGAGGATATTGATGGGCAGCACGCAGATGGCGTCGTGGTTCTGAATGGAGCCGGAAGGGCCATACTTGTGGAAGGTGCACTTGGTGATGCGGGGGAAGACCTCGATCATGGGGTCGGTGCGGTTCATCTGCTCCATCTGCGTGAACCGGACGACCTCCGTGCCATAGGTGGTGAACTCACCGCCCAGAAAGGTGTTGGTGAAATAGATCTGACCAACCACGTTGGCGAAGTTGAGGACTTCGCACAAGATGAAACTCCAGGCGTACCAGGTGTTGTACTCATTGCATTGATCGAGGTACTTGGCCAACTCGTGAATTTTGGCATCCTTTTCGGCTCCGTCGTCGAAGATCGGGGTGTCCAGTCCTAAAAGGATCTGTTCGATCTTCTTGTTCTCTAAGTTCTTCCAGATGAACTTGGGTAAGTAGAAAAGCACGGCGGCGAAGAAGAGGAAGAAGCACACCCATTGATAATAGCTGATGTAGGTCTTCTCGTCGCCCTCGACGTGCTGATCAACTCCCGGATAGATGACCTCCTTGCCCAACTGTTTGTCGAAAGCCGAGGGCAGCACGTACGTGGCGTGGATCCAGCAGAAATTGTCCAGTACATTGCCGGGAAAATCGTCTACGCTCGACGTGAAGCAGTCGATGGGATCGCCAAAGAACTGGTTGGTGGTGACCACCACGCTGAACAAGACCAGAATCAGGACGGACAGTTTCGTGTGCAACTGGAAGACCACATTGTCGATGCTGATCTTTCCCAACTTGATAATGCCTTTGAGCGAACTAAACACATTATACATGTTGGTAACGTTCGGAGCAGAAGTATTATTTCGATGGGCTAAATTTAGTTGCAACTCGAGTATTGTGGATCATCGTAATCTTGGATGAAGACTAAATACATGTATATCACGCAAAGCTTCAACTGGGTGTGGATATTTGGCAGTGTCACTGTCGAAATGTTTCACAATGCAAACATTGTAACTAATGCACTGGGTGTCGTCTGTTGTCTGCAGTGACTGCGTGGCATTACTTCTTTAATCCAGTAGGCGCACCTGTGACTTTTGCACTCGAATCTATTTCTGGTGATCCAGGTCTGCACTAGCTTGGCCATTTTTAACGTAATTGCTCTGTAAATTACTTTCATGGGATATATTGAAATTGCAGTGTATTGTAACCATTTAACAAATTATGAGGTTATGAGGATTTTTCGATTCTGAACAGTACTTGAGTTTTCAACTTAGTCATAAACTAAATCGGATCATATTGTTCTGAAACTTAATGGCCATAAAATGATAGTCAATTAAGTATGAAATCAATTTGTTTCACTGCTTAAAGTTTTAAGCAGGTTTTGGCTTTTATGCTTTTATCAGGTGTTGTGGATCGGTACAAATTACTAAAAGTACCTGACCTTAATTTCGCAAAAGCGATCAAAATTCGACCTAGGTTTTAATAACATATAGAAAAAATATAAAGCACTGCATCTTATTAACAGCCAGAAATTGTAGATGAAATATTGGTGAGTTTGAAGGTACAATATGCAGGTCTCTCCGATTATCTTAACTACATTTTAAATAGTGATTTGCATTGGTTTTGCTAATGATTGATTAGAAATACTTCAGCAAAATTCTGATGGACTGATGTAATTTGTATTAATCCACAAAACCTGATTAAATGATAAAAGTCAACACGTTGTGTTCTCGCATCTACTATAATTTTACCGACTATGCCTACTTGAAGATGAAAACTATTAAAGAATTGTTCAGAAAAATCGATATTTCGACGAAATTATTTTTATAAAATTGTTTCAAAAAGCCTATGCATAGTTGTCTAAATGGTCGTTCGAATTAGTAGAAATTTACTATTTATTTGAAACCTTTGGGTAATGTCTGTCCACGAAAAAGACGGGTAAACAGAAGCTCGTGCTGGGGCAACACTATACCACTGATAAGTGTAGGCCTACATTAGATTTTTGGATCATATAGCATTGTGAAATTATTTTGCAATCGTCATTAACAAATGTTGCTATACTATGAAATGGGAGTTGCATATTTTTATTTCTTCTAAATGGATCGTGTCATTGATAAATAGTAAATATAGTGCATAAGGAATATCCTGCTCAAAATATTGCTGAACGGCTGTGTTGTGGCACTACTTGTTGTTGAAATAGACTTACGGTGAAGCTAATTAAGTATTGTCGATACTTAGAGTTCATCATTAAGGTTGATGCTACAAATAGAGTTGAACCTCGTTAAGACGAACTCGATTGAAGGAACTTCAAAATAAGTTCGATTAAACACTAGTTCGTATTATTAAAAGGTCAAGTAATACGATTTCAACAAACGGGGACTGGAAATTAGTTCGTACTATCAGAAATTCGTGTTAAGCGAATTCATTTTAATGATGTCCCTCTGTACTACACTTCCGGCATGTAGTACAAAGCATTTTATATTCCACTCCTATTCAGCGTGTCCTTAAATTTGGTCAGATCATCACAATTCATCGTAATACAGTATAATTCCATCTTTAATTCAAGCTTTTTCTTCATTCATTTTTTTTTTCCAAAAAAAAAATATATACATGTATATATTTGTGTGGTGGTAATGGATGTTTCGAAAGTATTCGTTCGTAGAAAAATGGCATTATTGAACCTAAGTTTGACTTTAATTTTGCATGTTTTCCACAGTTGGCTCATGCACAGAACCTGTGGTCGAGGAACATGTTCCCAGACGTACGGGTTTAAATATTGTTTATCCTTGCCGTTTCGTCGTTTTACATTTTCGTTAATTGACAAATAAAAATCTAGATGAAAATATTTCCGTATAAACAAATTCAAAGTACGTGTAATATTTCAGTGTTGTCATTTATTTCAATCGGAAGGTAATACAAACGAATATACAGTACATATGACGTTTGATATTCATTATTTTGAATTTCTTTCATATGTTACTAAAAAATAAAATGTAATAATTGAAAAAAAAACCTTACAGAAAATAGGTAAATCATTATAAGAAGACATTTAAGAAAAGCACGTCTTTATTACAATGCCTATATCAACAATATGATGATCTAAAGAAGCGAACAATACAGTCAGTAGACATACGTACCGCTTAAAAATGAGTTTGTATTGTTAGTTTGTATGTACATTTGTTTGAATGATCATGCGCTTATAATTGTAATTTGTAAAAATTCTAGCTTAAATATTGCACGTGCAAATTGTTAATGGTCTGTCGCGCGGTACTTTACTTGTTCATGAAAAATGTCGTCGTAATTACATAATTATGTAAACATGCTTTAAAAATCAATTCTGAAATGTACGGTAATGTAAAATGAAATAATTGACAAAAAACTTGTATGTAATCAAATTATCAAGTTCGTGTTGCCCACTAAACGTGCATACGAGTATATACAAATGGCTTTGATGAAAACGTATAGCCGCGAACACAAGATGTTTTACATTCGGGACATTTGCAAGTACAAAAATATGATGATAATAATAATGATAATATCTATAACTATATTGATCAATTTGATGGCAATAACAAACACGAAGAAGCAAAAAAAAAACTTGAGCATAATTTACAAAAAAAATACGAGGAGATTACAAATACAACTTAGGAAGTTGAGTATAACTTTTGCTATTGATTAAACTTGTTCTTAGATCTTCCCTAAAAGCACGTCTTCAGTTGCGCAAGAAGAAGTAAGTCACCCATATGCTAAATTATTGCATTTGATGCACATTTAATTTTGCACCATACATTTTAAAATACATTTTAAAATTCGTTACAATGACCGAGCACGGTAGTACCTAAGTTTTAAACCCGGGTTTTGCTGACCAGGCGGTCCCTTTTGAAACAAAAAAATGCATGATGACCACGGCCAGTTAACATCGTTTTGTGATCGATTTTCTTTTCACGATCACTTTCCACTGCTTTGCAATCATACTTTTTTCCATGCGAGTTTGTAACAATCTATAAAATGCATCAGATATTATGCAAAGTTATATAACATTTTGCAAAACAATATTTGGTAGACGTAACTGCATGCAAAAGAAACTTCTAGATCAGCTGATGATCATCTCCTTTCTTCATCTCGTGTATCATCAATCCTCATTTGGGTCTCTATTCTTCAAGTACTCCTTATTCGACATCATTGGCACGGCCACGCTGTTGGAATGTTCTTTGCATTTTATTTCTTCGAGAATTCTGTACAGTTCCTTCATGAACTGGATGTAGTTTAAGAGGTTCATGTTCTTCGCCAGCATGGACAACACGAACCAGGTCCCGTAGCTGTCCAGGTGGTTCAATATGAACGCGAGGTCCGGCCTTTTGATGCCGCGGCTTTTCATGAGGAGTACTTCCAACCTAACCCTAGCACAGACCACCAAGATGATCCTGTAGAGCAGTGCCAGGCCGCTGATGACGGACAGGATGATGTACCAGAACCAGAGGAAGATGAAGATCTTTTCGTTGAGCATGTTGATGGGAAGCACGCAGAGGGCGTCGTGATTTTGGATAGAACCGGACGGACCGTACTTGTGGAAGGTGCACTTTGTGATGCGGGGAAACACTTGGATCATGGGGTCGGTGCGGTTCATCTGCTCCATCTGCGTGAACCGGACGACTTCCGTGCCGTAGGTGGTGAACTCGCCGCCCAGAAAGGTGTTGGTGAAGTAGATCTGTCCCACCACGTTGGCAAAGTTGAGGGCTTCGCACACGACGAATCCCCAGGCGTACCACCTGTTGTACTTCTTGCTTTCTATGAGGTACGCTGCCACCTTGTTAATGCTGGCATCCTTTTTGGCGTCGTCGGTGATGATCGGGTTGTTCAATCCCAAAAGGATCTGTTCGATCTTCTTGCCCTCGATGGATTTCCAGATGAACTTGGGCAGGTAGAAGAGCACGGCGGCGAAGAAGAGGAAGAAGCACACCCACTGGTAGTAGCTTATGTAGGTCTTCTCGTCACCCTCGACGTGCTTGTCAATGCCTGGAGAAATCACCTCTTTGCCCACCTCTTTGTCGAAGGCCGATGGCAGCACGTACGTGGAGTGGATCCAGCAGAAGTTGTCCAAGACATTTCCCGGAAACTCGCCCGCGCTCGACGTGAAGCAGTCGATGGGATCGCCGAAGAACTGGTTGGTGCTCACAATCACGCTGAACACGGCCAGGATCAGGACGGACAATTTGGTGTGCAACTGGAAGACCATATTGTCGGTGCTGATCTGTCCCAACTTGATAATACCTTTGAGCGAACTAACAGCATTGTACATTTTGGAAACGTTCTGTCCAGAAGCCTAGTTAGACGAGATCGCAAGCAGCTCGGGTTTTGTGGAGCATCGTAGTTTGTGATGGAGACTATATACATTTTAGTAAGGGTGTGTATGGATAATGGCATAGTTGGGAAACGCAGCCTATCGAAATTTTAACAAAGCAAATATTATCACGTGTATCCCGCGATTGTTGTCTTTTCCGAAACACCTTTTATCTGATAGGCGCACCTCTTAAATCCTACTTTTGATGATCCTTGATGTTTTGAGTCATTTCTTACGGAATCACTTCGATGATCAATTTAGTGGGTTGTATTACTTAAGAAATGCAACCCATTAAATTGATCATTATATGGAAGTTTAGATGTCATAACCTCATGCGGTGGGACGTCCAGGTGAGACTTATGAAAATATGCATTAAATATACTTCCAAAAATGTTCTTTTTCTATAAACTTGGAAGTTGTCGAATGGGTGCTCTGGAGAAGATGGTAATTCTGAAACTATCCATTTATGTGATATTCATTTAAATTTTGGAGAAGCGTGCTCTTGTAAATATACACGATATATATATATAAAATAGAAAACGACGCCATTTTTTTTTCGATGCTAGCCAATCCAGTTGCGTTGGCTGGCCGTACGGCACGGTACGTACGGTGAGCTTGACAATTCCGTACTTACGATTGGCCGTTCGTGACACACCCCCCAGGAGCGCGAACTCCGCGGGGAAAACATGGCCATAAATCTTCCGTAATTTGCCGCAAGTCATAAAACTGTCAAACAGGTTTCCCGTACACTCTCCTTCTCTCTAACTCTCCTGGATGCATGGCGCCATCTTTTGGCGATAATGGTCAGCTAGATCTAACTCCTGATCGCATAAAAGGAGTTAAAAAAGCGTAACACAATTTTTACCCGAGCAAAGCCGGGTACTACCGCTAGTATAAGAATAAAAGGTACTTCAGAACAAAGAAAAAAGGTGTTTTGACTTGTCACAAACACTCCACCGTTTTTTTGGTGTTTTGGAAAACCTCTAAGATAAGGTTTTATAGAATATCTCATCCAAAAAACCATAAGAGGTTTGCCAGAATATCTTAAGAGATGTTTTTTCCCCCAAAAAATTTGCAGCTTCCAGTTACGTCACCATGGTTTCCTCGGTGTGTAGGCTACCTACAAGCGTACATGTAAATTGAAACATATGTACTGTATATCACATACCTTCGCTACCACTCTTATCTCGACTCGCTTTAGAGAGCCACGCTAGTTTTTTCCTTTTTCTGGGATTCCCATAAAGGGTATCTATAAGCACCTTTTCAACGTTTTTTTGTTGCTGTACAAAACACCTTTTTAGGAGTTTAGAATACAATTAGGTGTTTGTAAATACACAAATAATTTTAAATACCTCAATTTACCTCAAAAGAGGCAAGCAAATGCCTTTGGGTTTTACAAAACACCTAATTTTACCATTAAAGTAAAACCTGGAAAAGTGACGACTACCTTTGAATGGTGACCACCTATTTATGTTGACCACTTTTTAGTGTATTGTTTTTTCTAATGTACATTTCCTCCATAAAAATTCTCTGTATAGTGACCAGTGAGCACCTGTCTATTGTGTACAGTGACCAGTGTGTGTTGTTTTTTTTTGCAATTTTTACATTGCCAATGTACCTTAAAAAGTGATCAGATAACAGATGTCACGTTACATCTTGTTTTAACCCTTGGACATTATGATTCTGTACTTTTTTGGTTTTTTTTACTACGTGTATTACAGTCTACATGTTTTAAGTACACTGTACATACTCATTCTTTTAATTTAATTTAGGCATTCTTTGTATAGTGACCACCTGTGTACAAGTAATTTTCCATCACTTATTAGTATTTGTCTGACATTCAACCAACGTATGCGAATAATAAAATCTTGTCCCATTGTTCTCGCACATAAACGCCACAAGAATTACAGTTAACATATTCTGTATTGTGTAAAATAACTTTAAAATAAATTCGACCCTTAGAAAATCTGTCGGATTATTTAACTAAATGCATACTTTCATAGTTTACATATATATAGTTTATTTTTTATTGTGGCATGCAACTGTTCATATTTTTGTATCGTTTCTTTAAACTCTATTTAATGTATCTTTTTTATAATTTCAGTATTAAACTAAATGAACGTCTGATTATTTTTTTATGTAGTTAAATTTACGATTTCTTTAAAACTTTAGTGAAGTTTCACTTTTTTGATGATGGTTGGTGTATACAAAATAGAAAACCCATATTTCCTGGTTGATCATTTTAGCAAAAATTTGTGAAATCTTTTTGCTATATTGTCATTAATCAAATGTTGCGAAAATATGCATTTTTGTTAAGCACTTTTCATGTTATCGGGTTATCTACACTTTAAGGAATATCCTGTTAAAATGTTTGAATAGGTGTAGAAAAATTGATCTTCACCATTTCATTAAAATAAAGGAAAAAATTGTCGAAAATCACACTTTTGTTTTAAAGGACACATCTTTTAAATTACACATCCGGTCCGTTGGTTGGTAAGCTTAGGCCAAATATTTTAAAGTTTATCAGTATAAACCTATTCCTCATAAATTACTGCATGTTACGGTTTATTTCATCATATTTGTGGGTGTTAGAGTTGGCAAATATTGCGTTATTATTGCGGACGCTTTGCCCAACTTTGCTGTTTCT
Source organism: Megaphyllum sjaelandicum (assembly GCA_034698745.1). Taxonomy (NCBI): domain Eukaryota; kingdom Metazoa; phylum Arthropoda; class Diplopoda; order Julida; family Julidae; genus Megaphyllum; species Megaphyllum sjaelandicum. The sequence continues at coordinate 1,106 of JAQGBX010005203.1, read as the reverse complement.
TTAGAAAAGCTTGAGATGTGCTGACATTACATGTATCTTTCCAGTTAGGCATTGGTTTTGCAAACTGATCATTCCATGTTGGAATTATGCCGAAGGTAGTTTTGGATATAAAATGAAAAATGTATACAATGCAAATGGTTTTCTGAAAATTTCTTGTTACTACATTTCTCCTTTTAATATTTTCTTTGCGACAATTAAAAACTAATTAAGACTAATTAAAAAATTAAAAATTCTCATAGAAAAATTTCCATAAATAGCAGATCATTGGCAGACCGTCTTAGTAAAAATGTACAAAAAACATTTCCTTGATTTAACTTAACGTGTTTTTTTTATAAATTCGCTTAGATTTCTGAAATCTTGTCCAAAATGGATCTACACTTTTTTAAATTTAAATATTTCTGTATTTTATCAATGTACACGATATTACACGTTTTCTTTATATTTTCACAAGTTTTTTTTTTTAATTTTAATACATGTTTAAACGCATTTTATAAGAATTTGTACTAGAATTTACCGCGTTTTGAACTAAGTTCCACAAGTTTCCAACACATTTTACGCTGATTTCAGGTGTTGGGTATACGTTTAATGTGGAAAAATGAAGAAGTAAAGTTTTGATAGTGAAGGAAACCGTTCATTTTATTCTAAATTATCATTAATCCGAACGAGTTTCTGGTTTTGATTTTCCGGGAACTTATTCCAAAGCATAATAAATTTCCCCACAATAAAGTCCATTTTGTTAAAGTTTTCACGTTTTAACGAAGTTATCAAAATTTAATTTACTAATTCCTCATGTACGATTTTTTTCATTTTTCGAAAAAGGTTCCTGTTTGCTGCATATATTGTTACAAGATCATAGTGAAAGCTGCTTCTTGTCTGATTTTATGCTACTGGGTACTGAATTATGTGCTGATTTATTGACCTATGAAATTATTTGATTTAAACTCAGTTAACCCGACCTTTATCAGATTTGTTTCATATTTTTCTAAAATACTCCCTCATCTTTGAATTTGACACCGTAATTGAAAGCTCCTTACCGTAAATACGGAATTAAGCGCCCCGGCGCTTATTTGCAAATTCCGGGGAACCCCCCCGGCGATTATTAAAGG
>JAQGBX010005202.1:0-14056 GCA_034698745.1 Megaphyllum sjaelandicum | reverse complement strand
TTATTATCGCCTAAGCTATACCAGCTTTAATTAATTCCACATTTCTAAGTCTAACAAATTAATGGACTATTTTTGAAAATATGCAGTGGGTAATTTATTAAACGATCTGTTTTTTTCGAATTACAACATTGTGTGTAAGTTTACGGTCTCACTAATGTTAGCACATTACAGGATTACAGTGTTTTTGCACGATTATGCTCGTGTTCTATCAAATCTACTTTATTATTTGACATTTTATACATGTGTATAATGGCTTTAATGACAAAAAATTATCAATTCTTGAATGAGCTTTTACAATTCTGTACATTACAAAAAAATCGGTAATATTTTCTAAGAATAACAATAAAAATAAATATTAAAGCCTACGATGCTTAAGAAATGCTTAAGAAATCTAAAAATAATCATCAATACGGCTCTTAGATTTTTTAGCACCTGACCACGTACAATCTTTGAATTTTAATACACAGCGAAAGCTTCACAAACTAATAATGTCCTTTAAAATGCATCTACCTGAGATGAAATTTAAGATTTGAGGAAAATATTCATTTACATCATTCAACTTATTCACGTGCATGCATTTAAACAGACGAGCTTCTCTGCAAAACAAGTGCTAGCAGTGATTGCTTATAATCTTGGGGATGGCTATACTGGTTTGTTGGTTTGTTTGTTAGTGGATTTTTAACTAACCCTTTAAATATTTCGATTTGTTATCTATAGAAAAAAACATTACAAATTAACGCCTAAAACACTCTTCAAAAATTCCCACAAAGAATGATCCATCACGACGCCTTTTCAATATCGACAAAGAATGATTAATATTTAATATTTTGCATATTTTGCTAATAAGGATTTCAAAATTTTTTAAAAGTTATTAAAGAAAAATGTTATCAATTTTAAAACTTAGCGAAAGTTTTTTTTTACAAAATTTTACAAAATCAGCAAGAAAAAATGTTAAACATTTGACAAATTTGTGTTCAGAAAATGAAGAAAATTTGTACTCAGGAAAGGTTTAGAATTTTGCAATTTTGTCCTCGAAATCTGCTGAAAATTTTGAAAATTTCACCTTAGAAACTGTTGAAAAGTTTACAAATTAATTCTCTGTAACTGGACTCTGATCTAACCACAGAAAACACTTATTTTGGATTGTGACAACATTAACACGTTGAATGTTTCAGACTTTTTCAAAATAATTCATTCGTCTCTGACTTTTCCAAACATTTTCAAGTTCCTTAACATTTCCAGGTTTTCCAGGTCTGGGGTTACCCATGTAAAAAGTCGACCATTTTCTCCCTGTATTTTCCAGGCATTTTGAAGTTCCCTGACTTTTCCAGTTTCTCCATTTTGAATAAACAAGAATACAAATTATTTCGCAGGATTTTGCGTGAATATCAAGAACGATCCCCAATTAATTTAAAGAGTACACTCAAAACTGTCCACTTGGGAGGATTTTAAAAATGGGTGCTCGCTCCAGCGTGGTAAGCACCATTATGACAAATTACCCAGTGTTGCCTCCTTCGGATATGTTCATTCTGGAAACAATTCCTCTTTTGTGAAAGGCGTAGATTAGTCTTTAGATAAAGAGTCTAGGGCATCTCTGGTTGCGACAAGGCTCGTATTCCTCACCCAGATCGTTACTTCCAGAAAAGGCTTAATTCGCCGATAGTTTACAAAGTTTCCCGACCAGAAGACGGTAATGCGTTCATTGCGAGGCTTAATTGCGAGCAGTTTTCCTTATTAATTGCGAACAAACAATTAAGGCGCCGCTGGAGCGCCATCGTTAAGATTTCTTGGCCCATCTTGCATTTTTCAGCGATGGAAAAATGATAGCCGAAAATAAAATATATGCGGGTCCTCCCTCATCCATGGGCCCGAGTACATGTTGCGTCTGAGATGCAATCTGCCAGCTTCCTGTGCCCGGAAGCGAGGTACGCAGAAATTGGGATGCAAACGGAGCAACTTGCAAAGAGGTGTCTGGAGAGAGACAAATCACGAGTTTTCACAGACACGTGAAAGGCTCGCGGGGCCACTTAATTGAAGACGAGGAAAATAAAGCTCAAAATTTAATGTTTTAATGATGTTAGGCTATAGCCGTTTAGATTTCGGCCAAGATTTCGAAGAAAACGAAAACTGGAACCACGGATTCCGGGCCTCCCGAGAGACTATCCGCGACTTACCAAAGCCATTGCCCTGGCTTTAAAAGCCTCCAGAAAATCCTGATAATGCCGCCATTGCAATGATAAAAATCGGGAATTCGCACAACAATGTATGGATTAAATACTCTTCCCCCCCCACAACGTATAGAGATTATTCATCCGATTTACCTTAGCTAATGTAAGCATTGTTCAATTTCATAGGTTTATCTTAAAATTAATAAGTAAACCAGGAGAGAATTTTAACGGGATCGGATTGCACATTGTATGGAACGCCGCTTCGTTTTATTATCCATGGATGGAATACTTTTCTTTGCAAAGTAGAGATTATTCATCCGATTTATCCAAACAAGTAAAATTGGAGAGATTTTAACGGGATATTGCACGTTGTATGGAATGCCGCGTCACTCCGTTATACAAGTACATTGAAGGATTATTTTCCTCCACAAAGTGGATTCGGTTTATCCTAACAAAAGTTTACAAAAATTTGTTTGTACAACATTTTTTTAAACAAAAGTTTCATCTTTTTGTCAGAAAAGAAATAAGTAAACCTGGAACGAAGTTAACCGGATTGCACGGCGGTGTATGGAACGCGACTTCGCTCCATTATACTTGGATGGAATGTTTTTCTCCACAAAGTAGACATTATTCATCCGATTTATCCAAGCAAAGTACAAACCTTGTTAAATTTCATCATTTTGTCTTAAAAGAAATCAGTAAACTTGGAACGAATTTAACCGGATTGCACGGTGTATGGAACGCCGCTTCGCTCTACTATACATGGAACACAAAGTAAAGATTATTCATCCGATTTATCCAAACAAAGTACAAAAATTGTTAAATTTTTTTTAAATAAATAAATAAAACTGATTCAAGTTACCTGAATATAATTTAACTGGATAACACGTCGTATGGAACGCCGCTAACTTGTCAGAGTGAAACAAGTTATAGCCAATGTGCCCTAGCTTGGAAGGCTCGGCATCCTATTTGATTTATCCTTGCAGGTAATGTCATATAGCCTCAACTTTTAAAAACAAAAGTTGGAAATTTCACGTTTTTTTAATTGGATGTTTAATTATTTATCGTTTTCTAATGCGTCGTAGGATTAGAAAAAGGGAGAACTTTGTGGAGAAAAACCGTTTTCTCTAGCTGCATCGATTATTTGTCTATTTTTTCACAAGTTCTTAATAAAGTAATTAATAAAGTAAATAATCAAGAACTAGTGTAATAAATTGGTAATTAACCAATGCATTAGGAATCCACTGTAAAAGAATGCTTACTCTAGAGTCTATATTATTTTTCCTAGGGCAAAGGATCTAACAAGGAACACTAAAATTAATTAAGGATTTCTTTTTATCTAAACTACAATTCAAGGTATTTATCGTGTAGGAAAGTTAAAATCATAAATTAGCTCAGATGTGAGTTCTACAGAATGTATTCTCGCAAAAGCCATATTAAGAGTCTTTCCCATACAGAAAAGAAGTATATTTTCATTGCATTTTGATTGCACTTAATTGATTCGATGCAAGAAATGCATTCCATGAAAATCAGTCCAGGAGGAACAATGCTGCATAAGTATATTGACTTTGGAAAGACAAGAGTTCGTTATATATCCGAGAACATTTACTTAAAACGACTCAAGCTTATACTCCATACGGCAGAATCCAAGCTCAAGAAAATAAAATCTTATTTTGTCAAGTACATGCCACCTAAAAATTAAACATCACGGCTAACATTAAACAATTACACACGAAACTGTTTCTAGCTCATGCTTACTTAGGCAAACCAACGAACTTGCATTACCTATCAGGCAGTGGTGCCAGATGACAAAAGGGAGTAATTTCATGGCCGGATTAAAAAGAAAAAGATTCAATTCTCAAGAAAAAGACGACACCAAACGCAGACAAACAAAACAGATGCATAAAAAAAACTTTTTCAAGTGGGCTGAAGAGCAGCAATTAGAATCCCATAGCGACACTCTGTGAGCAAACTAACTTGTCAAAGTAAAACTCGTTATTGCCAATGTGCCTTTGGAAGGCTCGGCATCCTAATCCGAAAGCACTATCTTGTAGTTCGTTTAAGGCCTTAATTATTGCGAATAAATTAAATCTAATATACAATCATCCCCTCAAGCAAAGGTGGATTCGCATTTTCTGCGCCACATTTAACAACTAATGTAACATCGAGCAATTATCCTAAATGCGAAAAGACCCGGTTTTTTTGCGGATCAATACGTGCGTCTGGATGAGGTGCGCATGCGCATTGCCGATATTGCCAAATTTCCGTTTCCCATTACATCTTCATCAGTTTTTTATTTATCTCCAGGGCGGCTGGCCTCTCCCGTTCGAGCATCTCCAAGGTTCACTAATCAAAACTAACGCCGGATGATTAAAACAAAATTAGGAAAAATGCTAACAATTAACGACAAAAACGGTGTCGCTTCTTAAATCACTTCTCATAGACTCAGCTACTCAGACGAAGAAATTACGAGGGTTTTCAGAACTGCCATCTTCCGCAACTGGCGTTTTTCAGATACTAAACTATCATTAGCATAGAACTGGCGGATCCATATTCAGAAGTCATATCCACAACCAATTTATTTTTGAAAAAAAAAAGTATCTGTTGGGGGCGCTGCGGTATCTCTTTAAGAAACCGTCAGAAGATACTGTATATATGCAGTACTGGCTTTGGGAAATACGAGGGGTGTTCTTTCGACTAACGTTTTTACGAATCTGTTAATAACCCTCCAAAAAGTTGTAAAATAGAAAGTTTTCAAATTAAAAATGCATTGACAATTTTCACTCATCTTTATATAGGGTTTCCCCCAATAAATTTCAATTTTAACTTCCCTGATTTTCCCAGGTTTTACAAAACTTTCCCTGACGAATGACAACGTGAAAAATTAACATTTTCCAAAATAGACACTGCAGTAGAAAATATTTTTTTAAATTTACTAACGACAATTTGAAAATTAACATAGAATGTTTTATTACAATTAAAAAAAAGCATGAAATTCTTTTAAAATGAGAAAATTTTGTATTTGGAAAATATGAAAAATTTAAACTCAAAAAAGTGGGAAATTTTGCAATTTTGTCCTTGAAAAATTGTGGAAAATTAGTACCGAGAAAATTTAGAGAATTTTAAAAATTTGTACACGGAAAACGTTGACAATCTTGCTAATTTGTACTCGGAAAACGTGGAAAATTTTGCAGATTTGTACTCAGAAAATGTGGAAATTTTTGCAAATTAATGCTCAGGAAACGTGGAAAATTGTATAAATTTGTACATGGAAAACGTGCAAAATTTTGCAAATCTGTACTTCAAATATGTGGAAATTTTTTGCAAATTTCTACTCGGAAAATGGTAGGCTACCTGAGCTAACCTTGTAGAAGTATTAATTTTGGATATGACTGCTTTGAATTTCCCTGACTTTTTTAAAATAAACCATTCTTCCCTGACTTTTTCAGGTCATTTTCAAGTTCCCTGACTTTTCCAGCTCCCCTCACCCCAAAAAAGTCGTAAAATAGAAAGTTTTTTTAAATTGAAAGGGCATTGAAAAGACAAAATGTGCAATTTTCACTATCTTTAAGTGCTTGAGATTTAAACAAATCACTAACAACACAAACATCTTCTTTTTACGTACTGACATTGTTAGAAAATTAAATCAGTTTGATGCGAGTGCTGTAACTTTAGTTTTGGGTGCAATTTTCGAGTTTGCAACTCGGAACAAAAATTAGCGTTAGTTCTATAAGATATTTTTCGGGGTCAACGCATATAATTCGTAACAACGTTGATATCGTAACTGGAAGGTGGGTGAAAATCGAGCTGACTGCATCGGGCTATATAGTTTGTAGAACCGCAAATTTGCGGCTGAATTTTCCGTTTAAAGTTTTGATTTATAATCTAATAGGCAAAAGATGAGCAATAGTTACCGACTAGCGATTTTTGAACACCATTTATTCACCATTTTAATGCAAAAATATCGTTAAATTGGGGGATGTAAATTTTCTGAAAGTATACTAAACGTACATAAAAGCGAAGATCCTAAATTAGCGTTTCCGCAATATGCCAGCAGTTATGGTTCGTGCATATGCAGCAGTACATTAACGTATAGTTGAAAAGCTAGTCAAAATTGGTGCGATACCCAAGAGAAAGGGTTATAATTTTCGGGAATGATAAGCCACAATTTACGACTCCCAATTGACTAATTTCTACCATTTTATGGCAGTTTAGCGAGCATTTCGAGCACGTACGAATATCTACAAATATCAGAATAACTCATACAAAGCGCATTTCCAATTCATACAGTACATGTAGAGAGTGTGACCTGGTAAGGAATAATAATAACCCAAAACTAAATTAAGTTTCTAAACTGGTAAAATTAACTTTTAAATTCGTAAACAAATTTCGGAAAACTAATTGGATGGTGCTAGAAGAATTTACAAATAAATCTAGGGAATGAATGAAATATTAAACTAAAATAAAGTGCATGTGTTTCAATGAGTGGCCAAATAGCCGTAGCAACTTTCTGGAATGGTTGAATGGCGGCCCTTTTGTCAAAACTGCGCATGCGCGAAGGCTAAAAAACTGGTGAAACGAAAATCCAATTAAAAGTGGATTTTTAGAATGAATTTTTAGTCGAAGGGATAAATTGCGACTATTTTTCATACTCTGGTGTTTTTAGAGTATGGGTATGTGTATAAAAATAACGGCGCATCAGGCAAAGAAATCATCAACAGGTGGCGCTAGTGTCCTGAAATTCCTCATTTAGCCGTTCAAAAAGGAGAATTTCAATTGGAGTTTAGAAATTTATATACATGTACTGTATAAATAAAAATAAGAAAATTCCCCGAAAAAATTTGAGAATGAATATATTTGAGCTAAAGTTGAATTATATTGTTGGACAATTCTGGCAAATTACTTGGCAATAAAATTCCTAAAACTATAGAAAGTTTAATTGTATATAAAAATAATGAAAATAGTAGAATAGCCAGAACTTCAGAATCAGTTAATTGGTTCTTTGATCATTGGAAACCTTAAAAATGTTGCAAACAATGTTTTGCAAATGGGACAACTTAATGTAATAATGGATGAAAATTGAGAAAAAAAAAGAGAACATTGCAGGAAATTAGAACTTAGGTGCTAAATATCTAAAAATGTTACAAATATTGGGAAATTTTGAGAAAACTTTAATCATCAATATAACTTTGGATACTTCATGAATCAAAGGCCCAAGCCGCTATACCTTTAGGCACAATTATGCAATTTCTCCCCCTCCTCTATTTTCAGCATAAGTACATTGTTTGTTTTATAAAATTGTCAAATTGAAAAACGTAAATACCAACAACGTTATATAAACAGCAATTACAGCTATAGCTATGTCGGCGTATATAAAAGAACAGGGTGGAGATATGCAGAATTATTCTTGTTTACACAAGCCACATCCATGTATGAAAATCGATATATACCGAAATTAATCGGTCCACAGATGGGTTCATGCAGTCCACGTGTTTATCCTCATTTACAATCATCAAAATTAAGTAATTATTTCATGGCGTGACAAAAGGAATCTGCACAAACATTCATTTTTAGCTCGACTTGCGAGCGCGTGCAGAACACAGAAATTAATATCTGTCAAATATACAGCCCGTAGAAATCATGCATAAATTAAAAGTTTAGTGCGTGTCTAATAGCACTTAAAAAAACCTGAGCAGTTAAGGTGACTATAAAGGCGTTTTTTACGGTTAATAGCGCCTGGAAATCATTATTTAAAACAAAACAAAAAATACCATCGACTGACGTTAAATTTCCAGGAAAGCACCGTTTAGCCTTGACTGATACGAGCTTAAATTAATAATTTTGCATTTATTACCTGTAATGAGACATCTGGGTTCTCGGAAGATCACTAACGATAAGCACATCATCGATATTGAACGCTTTACGGATGCATTATTCAAATGCGTGTCTTACCTAGAAATAGTAGAAAAAACAGAAAAAATTAAGTACGCTATTATTTAAATGCTATTTTGGTTTATTAGTGTGACATTAACGATTTTTGCTACATCAGTGTCTGCATTCTCTGTTTCCTATAGCAACAGGGTTTGTATTTCTCAAGACTTTTAAACTGAAGAATTTGTAGTACGTATAGAATTAAGACAGCATTACTTGAGTCCCAGGTTGTAATTAAGTACTAATATCGTACTAAAAAAAATAACTTTTAATTAGTAGGCCTACTCAAGCACGCATGAAGGTGCACTCCAATTTATATTCGAGGTGATTTTAAAGATAAATACAGTGTGCAAGCTATAATCAAAATTCAAATTATATACTAGAGATCATAGTTTGCTGCGATACGGTAGTAAACATGGCGGAAGCAGTCTTAGTATAAGGGATAAAATAAAACATTTTCAATAAAAGCATGGCGGAAGCAGTTTAAGCTTTAGGGATGAAATGAAATATTTAAAATAAAAAGGCGAAAGTAGTTTTTTTCTTTTAGGGATGAAATGAACCCGTCACACACGAGGCAATTTGTATCCAGAAATTTCTTTCCAGATACATTTTTGCTTGATATTTCCTCATGTGTTGGGAAAAAAGTGTTTTGCAACTACATTTCAAAACACATTTTTTTAGCAGAAAATTATCCTATTCTGAGCAACATATTTCTGGAAATAAACGGACGAAGTAATCTGTTACGAGTGACCACCAAAAAAAATGCTATGTCGGTCACTGTACACAGGTGGTCGCTGTACACAGGTGGTCACTATACAAAGAATGCCTAAATTAAAATAATGGACATGTACACTGTAATACACGTGGTAAAAAACCACAAAACCAAAAAAGTAAAGAATCATCATGTCCAAGGGTTAAAGCAAGATGTAACGTGACCCATCTGTTATCCGGTCACTTTTTAAGGAGCATTGGCAATGTAAAAATTTCAAAAAAGACAACACACACTGGTCAATGTACACAATAGACAGGTGGTCTATGGTCACTATACAGAGAATTTTTATAAAGGAAATATACACTAGAAAAAGCCATACACTAAAAAGTGGTCAACATAAACAGGTGGTCACCATTCAAAGGTGATCACTTTTCCAGGTTTTACTTTATGTACAAAAGTTTCTCTCTGTTGGATAGCCAATCAGGAAAGACACCCGTATAGGATGGAACATATAAACATTGCTGTCAAGTTAGTTTGCCCTCATTCCCCTTTGAAGCAGGGCCGCCATACTGTATACTTTAGGGATATAGCCTGAAAATATCGCGCCACGTGTGCAGTTCCATTAAATTATTCGAGTTGAAATAACTTCAGAGCAATTTCTCGCAATATATTTCCGGTCATACCTTTCCAGCAATTTCTCGCAATATATTCCCGGCAATAACTTTCCAGCAATTTCTCGCAATATATTTCCGGCAATAACTTTCCAGCAATTTCTCGCAATATATTTCCGGCAATAACTTTCCAGCAATTTCTAGCAATATATTTCCGGCTACAAATTTCCTCGCGTGTGACGGCCTTAATTATAGAAGCACAAAACAGCAAGATCCATAAATCTTCGTAAAACAACACTAGTAAGCTACGACCGTATTTTCGATCGGGAATCGACTTCCGTATAATCCCAGACAAGAGATCGAGTCTCAGTGGTAAAGCGGGTCTGCTGACAAGATTATTTCGGCAACCAGGTAATTCAATTCTCGTTAATTAAAACGGAAGGAGTTTTCGGCATGGGCTTGGTGAGCAATGCTCGCACGCCGTAAACTTAACGAGGATTCGCACTTGGCGATAAACCCGAAAACAGTCTCTTAAAATTCGAGCTTTTTTGCCCAAATCGGCATTTCAACAGGCGTTAATTAGGCGCACTCGCGCAGGCGTGTAATTCATCACGAATTAATTAAAAGAGTGCGCGCGTGGCACCAGCCAGATAGCGCCAATGACGAGCAAATGGCATCCGAAGAATGCAACTGCGAGATCCTCGACTGGGAATTAAGATCAGTCAATTGAAGATGGCGTCGTTTTCCCTTTTCATAGTCTTTTTACAGCCTGGCCAAAAACCACAAACGTCAACGTCGGACCATAGCAGCAACAATTTGCGATTTAGGAAGGGGGGGTTCAACGGCACCATCTCCATAGCCCATTCCGCCATGTTGGCATGCGTGCTACGTGCCGGGGAAAAAACATTAAGCTCGAACCGAATGAGGGCTCCATTAAAACCGAACGGAACATAATTACTCCGCAGGCCAGCAGCCTCGATTACCCAAATGAGTTGGCATCCGAAGACCAATTATTCAGGGCTGATGGCATTTTAACAGTGGCGGAGGAGACGCTCTGCCCAATGGACCGTGAGGAGACGGCGCTGCGAGAATTGAAAGCGGTTCAACAGGATGGTCGGCAGCGCCATCTTACCGCGCACTTAATCCAAACGCCATTTTAGAGATGTGGATTGGGTATGGTAAACTCTTGTGGAGGAATGGTTGGAATACGATTCTTTGGAGTGTTTGGGAGGAATGGAGGAAAGATGGCTGGGAAGCAATGGACAACTCCATGGACCCCACAAATGGGGGGTTTTAGGGGCCTGGGATAAAAAAAAATATTTATTTTACCTAAATCCAGTAGAGTATCATAACCTTAACGTTAAGCAGGGGGGAAGGGGGAGGGTCCACCAAAAATCCTGCCCTGGGGGTCCGTCAAATATCTTGGCCAAGGATCGGCCCAGAATGCATATCAATTTTTTAAATTGTGTCATAATGAAAAATAACAATTACAATGAGAAGCTTGGTAAAATACTAGATTTTGTTACAAGTCTAACTGAAGAGGATTGGGTATTTGGTATGGAGTTGCTTACAGACTGGGTGCTTTTGATTTTATTTGGGAAAATTTCCCTGACGTGTCCATCACTTCCATGACCACTTTTTCCCTGACTTCCCTAACCTATGGCCACCCTGACTACTTAGCGATTCTCAAAGTTTGATATAATGCCACAAATATTTGTCAAAAATCTTAACATCTCCAATGCGCTGGCCATGGACAACTCAGCGATTCCCAAAGTGGTAAATATTGCCCCTTGGGGTCAATAAAAACATCGAAGAGAGCAACAGGGGTCAATGGTAGCGCAAGGCTGAAAGGGGCAAAGAATACAATTGACACCCCATTATGCAAAAAGATTCATGCTTGCGTACAATTATATTTTTTATTATAAAATAAATGCTTTAATTTTGATAGTTTTTTTTATTAAAATGTTAATTTTCAATGTATCATTTTTGACAGAAGTTTTGGTCGGAGGAAAGGTCTCTGATTAAATAATTGTTTATGGGGGGGCAATTTTGAAATATTTTCTGTTTGCTAAAAAAGGGGAAGTAGTCCAAAAACGTTTTGGAAGCACTGAGACAACGTCAAATGAGCAACTTGCATGATCTTCAAATGCCATGACCAAATGTTGCTAAGGAGATACATGTATTGGCAAGTCTGTGCGCATTATGGACAATTTCTCCTTGAAGCAAGAATAACTGTTTTCAATCATCAAAATTAAAAACAATCAAATAAACTATTGTATTACAAAGCATATTGTTTTTATTACACAAATCACGTGTATATTTTTTTCTTCTAATAAACCGCTAGAAAACATGCCTCAAATCTATAATAAGTGACCCGAACTTGATACATTTTGAAAGTCATCTATACATAGTTTACTACTATGTACTTTATGTATCCCTTCTATTCCTCTTTCTTACACTGAATAAAAGCTCTTATTATTATTTTAAAAACCTTTAACTAGTCGGCCATTGGAAAATTGCACGCAAAATGGAAAGAAGCACCATCTATGTAGTTATTTGCTAATGCCTTTGGTAGTTTCAGGTCACCAAAGAGTCGTTGAGATCAGAATTTGATACCGAAAAGTAATGTATCAACGGTTCACTGGCTGATTTTATTACTTCTAAACACGGTCTCTTCAGATAATTAGTTTATCAAGTAGAAATTGCTTTTATTCTTCATTGAAGTTACTGAAATTGTTGAATCTTCGAGAAAAACCAGTACGTCGTACAAATCTGAGGTAAATCAAAATCAACAATCTATAATTGGTTCAAAAATTCTATTCCCACATACAGTGAAAGCCGCTTATTCCAATCACGTTGGTTCCACGAATTTGACAGAAATAAACGATGAACGTCAAAACACCCTACCAAATTATTAAAATAATTTTCTCATTGTTTTCGAAATACATATATTTAATTTTCTCATTGCATTTACATATTTTAGCATCATATTTCTAAAAAATAGTTGTAAGTAGTGTTTGATGTTGCCTGTTTGCTGTAATTTCTGAAATTAAATTTTCTCAAATACACAGAAAATCCATATGAGTACAGCAGCTGATGCATAAGAATGAGGACACGGTGAATGCTTACTTTCAAAGTGCTTCTTTCCGATTCTGGGCGCTCATTGCGTTACGCTAGGTGAAACATTCCGCATAAAACCTTCCAGATGTGCATTAGCATCTCAGGATGAAAGCAGGACACGTTTTTATGGTACATAGGCGGCGTACAATCGATGGCTACACTTTTGACCAATAGTGATCTATGTGCCACTCTGTGTCTTACAAATCTGCTCTCAGATTTCCAAAAAAGAATGTTAAAAACATTCTTGAAAGCTTATAAGCGCCTCTTGCAAGCTCAGCCTTTCTCGTCTAAGCTTTCTTGATGTGCGCCTTCATTTAAAATGCATGGAGCATTCTTATCCCAATTGGTGGCGCTAGTGTACGCCGATTGGAAAGCGCCTGCAAGAAGCATCCACTGTGTTCTCACCCTTAAATGCTCAGATGCACGCCTGAGAGTTGTCCAAACTCGTCCGCGCTTGGATAAAGCTACTCAAACTTGTTTCACGCGTTTGGGTTATGTATGTACACACGATAGGGAAGAAATGATCGAATTATGCGATGAGTGACCGGATTAAGCGACTTTTTCATAATAAAGGACAACGTAGAAAAAAATCCGTTCTGAAGGTGCTGATCGAATAAAATGGCTGACCGAATGAAGCGTGATCGAATTAACAGGCTTTCACCGTATACCAGAAAGGCAACGGTCATCAAAATTGCCCGAATTTCAATTCCCAAAAATCATTCCTTGGGTGCAGAACAACCCTGCATTTTTTGGAGAAAAAAATATTTATCAAAATTCGTACTGCACTCTCGAGTCTACCACCCACCCGATGTTTATACGTCCATAAAGTGGCGGCTGCAAACAATTCCAAACACTTTCCAGGCAGCATTACTCACGTCCTCATAGCCGGGTGAAACGGTGGGTAAATCCCCCGTGCCATCTGCCGTCCTCCGCATTGCAGAGGGCAGTTCCGAGGAAGCTAGCCAGGACACTCGCATGCAGTTGGTGGCGCTGCTCTAATGTCCCGTCTCGTAATTTGCGGTCGAAACAACAGCGCCAAGGCTGACGGCACTCATTTCAAAGTGGCATCGCAGTTTCGCAGTCGCCCTTTGGCGCATGGCCCGGCAACAAACAACGCAGCGGAGGAATGCGAAGAATGCGACGATGTCACGACGAACGGTAATTAAAAACAGCACGCACAATGGCGCGTGGAAATCGTGGAAAAGTTGAACCCTGCCCCCGACAAATCTCATCTCCAGGGCCCAGATAAAACCGGAGTCGCAACCTCTCCCGTAATTGCGTTCGCATCAAAAAATTTAATATTTCATCGTTAGCCCATGTTCGCGCGGCGCGAGAGATGACAGCTTCCGGGAGGGGCGGAAGCGACACGGAGCCCGAGTTATTTGCTCCGGAGAGATGATAAAAAACGTGCGTGGACTGCGATTCCAGAGCTCGAACAAATCGCTGGTGTGGAAATGGAGATCCTTTTGGAAATGCAGTGCTGTGCTACACGAGAAGGGAAGGGAAGGGGACGC